>ML784975.1:232798-262228 GCA_009831015.1 Picea engelmannii | reverse complement strand
CCCTTTGACTGTGTCGGCCTTGACTGCTAACCGTCAGGGTTCGTGTTTCAGCATCGTGGCGGTTCTACCGTGTCTCAGCATCTGCATATCTGAATGAAGTGATGGCTCCGTGTTTCAGCATCTGCCTTCTCGAGCCATGTAGCTGCTCGTGTTTCGGCATATGCATCCTCGGACTGTGTAGCAGCTTCCGTGTTTCAGCATCAACTGGACAGTTCTGTGTTTCAGCATCGGTCTTGAATACTATTCTGCAGATATAGACACTTATGCACTTCTAATCAATGGTTAAGACCAAAAGTAATGTAAAGTGTTATGCAAAACAGATTAAGCATATAATCATGAGAAAGGACGTTGTATACCTTGGAATGATCAGGTGAGGTGATAATGTGAGTCTAAATACTAGTGATGAAAGGTATAATAATGACAAAAAGTATAGGCAAAAAGGTGCATAGCGTGGTCCTAACACCCCCCAACATGGTAGATTCTGTATCAACGAGAAAAACGTGGGAAATATCAAGTTTACTCTTTAGAGGGAGAGTAGGATTGACCAATGGTGGAATTGGATCGACCAATGGTGGACTTGGATCAACTACTTTGGCACTCTTCAGAGGAAGAGTGGGATTGACCGATGATGTAACCAGAGCAACCACGCTAGCACTCTTCGAATGAAGGGTGGGACTGATTGAGGAAGGGATTGGATCAGTCACTTTGGAACTCGTCAAGGGAGGAGTGGGATCGATCGATGGCGGAACCAGATCGACCACTTGGGTTTGTGGTTCAATCGATGAGGAAACTAGATTGACCATCTGATCAACCGGACTAACCGGGGATGAAACCGGATTGACCAGTCCATCAACTAACAATGGGTCCGGGGAAATCTTATGATAACCTTTTGGAAGTTGAAATTTTTCCAAAAGAGAAGAAGCCTCATCCATATGAGGACAAAGGTGAGAGTAATGATCACCTTTACATAACATGCAAGGGAACTTGATATTTTTCTTCTTCTTACCAACCTTAACGTCACTAGTTGACAGGGCATCACCAACATACCCAACAGGGGTTGATGACGTCGAAGACCACATTTCTAAGACCTTGATAATACCGGGGCAATCTCTCAGAAAGTGGTCACCCTTACAAAGGCTGCAAGGGAACTTGGGTTTCAGATTCTTCATTTTAATCTCGTTGACCTCATCAACACTCCCAATACTATTAACAGTAGTTGGTTTCATGGATCCAACATCTGATGTTGTTGGGGCCTTGGTCCTTTTCGGGCTCTTCTTCTTCTTCTCTTTTCGTGTCTTTTTCTTCTGATCAACCTCACTA
Source organism: Picea engelmannii (assembly GCA_009831015.1). Taxonomy (NCBI): domain Eukaryota; kingdom Viridiplantae; phylum Streptophyta; class Pinopsida; order Pinales; family Pinaceae; genus Picea; species Picea engelmannii. Next base: position 260,908 of record ML784975.1, on the reverse strand, counting down.
CTTGCTTTAGAGATTTCACTAGGCGAAGAAGGAGAAAGGGAAGGAAAATTAATGGGTGAAGAAGGAAAAAATTCGACATGAGGTTGATGTGTGGGTGGTGTACTGACATCTAAAGTATTAGGTGCAGTTGAAACATTGGGAGGATTTGAGATCACTGGAGTGGGGAATAACCAAACTGGTAATCCGATGGTGAGTCCTGGAAGACTCAGTGTGGCAATATATGGAGGACAAAAGTTTCCAAAAGAAGGAAAGGTGTAAGGTTCCCCGGGACAAGGGGTTCCTCCATTGGTACTCTCTGGATTCGATGCCATTAACACTAACTCGACCTAAGGTCCACTAAGTAAAACAAACAACGCATGATATGAATTTGAGAAGCAATCAATCAAACAAACCTTCCCATGATGAAACCATTAGTTGGTGATGAAATGCAACGTCGCGATATCAAAATAGGAAGAGGTAGGGGTAGAGCAGGTGGATCAGTTACGTTGGCGACCTGATTAACATACATACGCCTTGGTGCAAGTTTCCACACAGTAATTGTGGATTTACCCTCCAAGGAGCCCGAGTGAGTTTGACCAACGTCTGTTTTAGGTACAGTGAGACTTCCCTTCACCGTCACCTTGTGTAAGACCCTAAATATTGTGGCTACTAAGGTCACCAACTCACAGTCAGCCCCTGGGAGGGTACAGTTGACAGTCCATTCCGAACGTAAGGGCAGGGTATCTAGCCCAAAATCAACTTGAAAGGATTCCACTCAACATTGTGGGTATACCTTCAAGCGACCCCCATAATACGATCCAACTACTACAATCAGTCAAACCACAGAGGGATAATCTCTGTATCTCTCCCAAGTGCGACCTCATGCGTAACCCATGTGTGAGAGGGGGATCCCAGAAATTCTATACGACAATTGGATTTCACTCTCCCTACCGCAAGATACTAATTTTGTTTGATAGCTTTGGAAAGTTATCCTTTCAACCTATCCCAAAGCCCTACACCTTAAGCTAATGCAGGTTTTCCTAACAAAATGTAAAAAGTCTGATAAATTTTAGTTTAGCATTGATTTTAGTGGTTGTTGTTTACTCAGAGGTGTATGAGAGTGAAGACTGATGATATTATGACTCAGTTCCCAGAACATGCACAAGAAATGATAAGCAGTCTTTTCTTTCAATGAATGTTTATTTAAGGGAAAGAGAAAGAGTAGTTTTCACTATCAAACACTAATATGGAATGTCCTCAATCAATTTGTTCTCAATAAAATCCAATGTAATGCTAAAAAAATTTCAGAAATGCCTTCTAATATGCGAACCAATCACTAAGATGTATTTTTGTTGTTTGTATGCGAATGATGACTAATTCAATGCAAAACTTCTCCTGCCAACTAACCTTTTAGATCAAGGAGATTCAGAAAAGCATAAACAGATTTCACACAAACAACACACCCTCTTGCTATGAAATAAACAAGAAGCAAAAAGAAAACAAAAGATAACAAAGAAAATCAAAAAATTTCACACAAAATAAAGATGCTAAGAAAAATGACCTCAAAGAACCAAATAAGATGATTCACAGATATTTTATGTTCCTCACCACAATTTTCACTCAATCAGATAAGAGAGAAGAAAGCAGTGGATTGATTCTAAGTTCTCAACAAAAGAAAAACTCAAAATAAGGAAGAAGGTCAAAAATATGAACAACAAAGTGTTTTTTCTCAGAAAGCAGAGTGTCAAAGGTCAATAGGAAGGTGTACTGAAGCACAAAGAAGCTGAGCAAGAGTAAAAGCAGAGATTGGACTTCAAAAAATACAATCCTAGAAGGTTTTTTGCAAAGAAAAAGGTAGTGCTCTGGTGTAAGGGGCACCAGAGCGTTATAACGCTCTATGCAAAGCCAACAGGGAGTGTCAACGCTCTGATAACATAGGCATGGAAGCACTGGTGTCTTAAAGTCCAAAAAAAAGCTCAAAAAACCAAAAAACTCAGTCAAACTTTGGCATTCACGGTGTATGTGATGGAATAAGGATTCAATCAACACATTCAATCAGACATACGGGATGAACAAGGTCTAAAAAGAATGAAGGGTAAGACAATGTCTGTGAGGAAAACCAAAACTGAAAGCTTTGATTAATCCCCAGTGGAATCACCAATTTTTGTTGAAGAGAAATCCCCCTACGGACAAGTGGAATCTCTCGAGGTCCCTAAACTCTTAAGACCAAGACAAAAAGTGCTTAACATGGACATTGACTTCCTTTTAGATCTAATCAAGCTAATGAATGAAAGATAAAGAGGAAGATACATACCTTATGAACGATGTTTGTCCTTGCGAAGTCCAGGCTGCGCTTCGATCTTGAGCCCCTTGATAGGTCCTGCAAAACAAACCAAGGTACAAAACACTGCCTATTCTACTGAGATTAGCTCAAACATAGATCCATCTACTGTAGACAAACTTATATGGAACAAGTACAAGTTTGAAAGAAACAGGCCAAGCATTGATTGTATTAATGAGAACAAAATGTTACTTACAACCATAGATGTGAGTGCAACATCTTCATCGATTTCTCCTTGTCCAAACCCTTGCTTAAACAGTCCACACACAGAATGTTGATGTTCCAAATGACATCTTCCTCATGAGATCATAAGTTAGATACTTCACAATACTTTCCATCCTCCTTTTCACCATGAGAAGGCCTCCTTATATAGGCTTGGAGAGGCCCAACCACTTGAGATATCTTTGGGGTAAGTTGAGGATTCTCCTCCTTCAGTTATGGATCTTCCCTAAGATCATGGCTTGACCGAGGATTCGAATCCAACTGCCTTTAGATATTGAAGGGATCTTTCCCTCATTCTTCTCAACAAACCAAATTTTGCCCAGAAAAGGTAGTGCTCCCCCAAAAGGGGCACCAGAGCGTTATAACGCTCCCCTAAAGGGTGCATAGAGCGCCAACACTCCCTGTCAGTGTATAGGGGAACACTCCTCTCCAAAAATGTCTTTTTGAGTGGATTTTCAGTGGCAAAAGGTTTAAAAAATTTGTTAACCCATTCCTCTTCTTCCAAATCAGTTGTTTGAGGTATTTCAAGTGTCCCTCTGATGTTGTTATAAGCACGACATAGACAGTATGACATAATGATTTTTCTGACACTTGCGACACTTGTGACCAAAATGAGACACTTGTAATATTGATAACGACGACACTAGGCCATTGTCGTAATGGGTAATTTTGATGTGTAACAACTATTTCAATTTATTATTGTTGTGATGATCACATCAATTGGCAGATCATGATTTTTATCCGATGTTAGTTGAGTAATAATCTGAACATTTTACATTAATATTTATATTTCTGTGATTGTTCAAAATTATAAGATCATTGTGAATACTTGTTTATTATTTTGTTCTCGTATCCTGGCTGCCAACAAACATTCTGGAGTTTGTTCTGGAGGTATCATCATGAGCCTGCCATATATTTTTCTTACAGGCAGAGCCTCTGGAGCATCGGATTATGCAGAAGACATACACAGGGTGCAAAACTCAGGTTATTTTTATTTCTATTTAATTTCTATCATTTTACGTATTAGTGAAACATGGAAGTTTTAGACTGGCTTTGACCATCTGTACATCTTTGTTTCATGGCTCAGTTAATTCAAGTTTTATTAGATTTATAATTAGAAAACAAAAAATACAAAAATGTGCTTTCTTTATCTGCTTCTGAAAACAATTATCTTTACATTGATTTTGCAAGATTTTCATTAAAACTTGTAACCTGTAAATTATGTTCATAAGTTATATGTTTATATTTTCTTTTTATGTTTAAAGTACATTTATAAATAATTATATTAGAGTATATATACATTGTAGTTTTAACATTAGTCAGTAATTTTCTTCTTTTAGGACCTTAGATTGGCTAACGGAGCCATTAAACCCGTCAGAGCAGGTTACATCAAAAGACTTGGGTTATTTAGACAACCCCGGACCGGACCTGTTCTTCCAGTTGACGGCTTGTCAATTTTTTCCCGTCAACAAATGACACTAGAAGGAGGGCCTAAATTCAATTGATGGCACGTGGAAGTAGCAAGAATCCTCCCCCACACACTCGCTCCCCTATCGTAACGCGTAGTCACTCAGACAACAATGTTACACTTGAAACAACAACTACCTCAAATGATAATCCTGATTTTCCTGTTGAACCAGTAACACCAGCTCCTCAAGGGGCCGACGTCCAAGAAATTGTTTGTCAGTCACTTATAAGGACACATAATGCCTTGGCCTGTATCAGACAACCTAGAAGGCCACTTAATCAACCCTTAGATTTCTCGAATATCCAATAACAACTTGAAGGCACTAGTCTACTCTCAAATCCCTTAAGAGATAATACCACCAATCCTACCGAAAAACCTATTCTTGGAGCTGGAGGGTCTGGTATCCTACCTTCTCCTCCTGGTTCATATCTATCCTCTTCCAGAGAAGAGTCATCTGACGAAGGTAGTTTCTCGTCTGAACCATATCAGCCTTCGAAACCACCAACACCCATGGAAAACCAAAAAAATCCCTCCAGACCGTGGCTTGATCAAGATATCGTGGTTGTACTTGGACCTCAACACCCATTACCAAACACCTAGAGAAATGGTTGCCTAAATTTGATCCAGATTCTAAACAATTTGCTGAAGATCACATAAAGAAGTTCATGTTGGTCGTTAGACTCGGAAGTGTAGAGAATGAAGATGTAGTATGCATACTCTTTCCTTATACATTCGAGGGAAATGCCTCCACATGGTATTTTGCCCAACAACCCCAAACCACTGTCTCTTGGGACAAGTTTGAAACCTATTTCTTAGAGAAGTTTGGAGATGATAAATCTCCTGAAGTCTTGGTTATGGAGCTCTCCAGCCTAAAAATGAACCCTAAGGAGAAAGTAAAAGACTTTAACTAGATATTTCTTATGTTAAAGAATCGAATCCCCACAGATTCAATGCCCCTTGAAAGTCTAATTGTTGCATATTACACCAAAGCTCTACACAACAACATAGAAATTTGAGTCAAAAGGTCTAAGAAGAAAACATTGTTGGAAGCCTTTGAGGAGGCAAGCCAAATCGAAAAGGATATATTAAGCTTAAAATATAATCTCAATAGTGAAGATGAAACAACTTCATCCTCTAAAAAGAAAATAGAAATCCTTACTAGGCCTCCCCAAGCCAAAAGTCAATCTGAAACTTTAGACTTAGAAAGCTTGCATAACGCTTTCCAAAAACTATCAAATCAAGTCATGGAATTGAAGAGGTCAACCGAGGAGACATCCTCAAGCAAAGGAAGTTTTAAACCTCCTTTCACAAAACCTTTTCCTCCCAATCAGCCAAATCCGACCGCTGAAGGTCTCAATTTCGAAATCTTGCAGTGCCCTTTGCAAACTATTCTAGAAGCACATGATAATCCCGCTTCTGCCCCTCCTGAAAGTTCTGAAGATGTAATTGAGGAAGAAGTACCAGAAGAAGAAGATTCATCTCCCAATATCTTCAGACACTTCTCTGACAGTATTTTCCAAGCAAACTTTGAAATTGTCCACCCTTACAACATAAGAAGCAAAACACAGAGCAAACCTTCTTCTGAAGAAAGTAATAATGTGCTCCCAAATCAGTCGAAACAAGTTGAAATTAAAAAAAGTTTAGCAGCCCCTGTTTTAGAATATGACTTAATTGAAGATCTAAAAAAATTGAGGGCTAATATTTCTATTTTCAAATTGCTGAAATTTCCCCTTATTCTATAGAAAATGCTTCAAAGTATAGTAGGAAACAGTAAGAACAACAATCCTAGCAGCAAGAAAACTATAGAAATTGGTTCTAAAATAGCCAAAAGGGTCCCAACTAAAACGACATCTGAACCTCCAGATAAAAGGGATTCAACTGGAAAAACTGTATCAAATGTAGATAAAATTGTTTTAGGGACAACGACAAAAAATTAGCAGAATTCTGTTGTTAATGCTCGTAAAAATATCCCACCTTTCTTATTAACTTTTGAAATTTTTAATAGGAATGTACACAATTGCATGGTAGATTCCGGCACAACATAAAATGTGATGCCTTTATCTGTTTGTCAAAAAATCAACACAGAAGTTCAACCTTCTAATCTCAAAATCATTCATCTTGATCAAATGAACGTTAAGGTAATTAGTGAACTTAAGAATGTTTTGGTTAGGTTATCTTCTAATCCTAAGGTTCACCAAATTATTGACATTATTGTTGTTGACATCCCTAAAGTATATGGTTTGTTTTTAAGCAGGGACTAGTTTGAACAACTGCATGGTTACTTTGCCACTGATCGGTCTCATTTGTGGCTGCCAAAAAATGGACAGCCCAACAAAATTAGGATAAATCGTGAACGCTATCTCAAGCACACCGTGACGGATCTAAATGATGCAAACAAACCTTTTACTGCATATACTAATTCATTTGAAATGCAGAGAATGAATACCTTCTTTGTTAACTTCATGACCGAAAGTTCCCCGATCACTAATCCAAGGCAACAATCATAAATTATGACCTATACGCAGTCATCAGCCTTGTCAAGTGTGTAAAACACTGCTGATGAAGCTCATATTTGGTCGTTGTACTTTGATGGATCCAAATCCAAAGAAGGAGCCAATGCAGGATGTGTACTCCTAGATCCCGTAGGTAATAAAACTTTCATTGCCCGTCGATTAGAATTCGAGTGCACTAATAACACCGTCGAATATGAAGAACTTTTACAAGGGCTTAGGAAAGATTTGGATATGGACGTACAAAATTTAATGGTAATCAGTGATTAGGCAGGTAAGGAATTCCATACATTGTTTATCACCACATCTGAAAAGTTACCAAATTGAGGTATGGAGTTTAATACAAAAATTTTCAGCATTTAACATAAATTCCATTCCTAGACTAGGTAATTCAGAGGCTAATATATTGGCTAATGTCGCTTCTAAACTATTTCCCACAGAAGGTATTTCTCCTAATGCATTTTTGATTGAATTGTTATTCAGGTCGTCGATCCCAGATATCATTACCAATTGGAGAGTGTTCAACGATGATAAGCAAATCATCAAATTCTTGCATATGGAGGACACCTTCCAAGGTGCAGTCATCGACGAAGGCACTCGGGATGAAAAACTAACTTCACGGTAATATCAGATCCTAGATCTCCTGAATCAACGTCTAATCTGGTAAAATCTATCCCTAGATCTGTTGTAAGACTAGAGAATTTTTATTACTTGCATGATAAATTTAGAGGGACAGTTAATTGTAAAACAAACAGTTCTTCTTTGACTTATGAGACAGTGAATTTAGGGACTAAGGAAAATCCTCAAAATATTAATTTAGGAACGGGATGCTCCAAAAAAGAATGATATGCCTTTATAAAATTGTTTAAATAATTTAAATACATTTTTCCTGGACATATGATGATTTGAAAACATTTTACCCTAATATAATACAACATGTAATCCCCATGAAACCACAAACTCAGCCTTTTCAGCAAAAATTAAGAAAAATGTACCCCAAATTATAACCCACTGTCAAGAAAGAACTGAACAAATTACTAAATGAAAAGATAATTTTTCCGGTGAAACACACACAATGGGTGTCTAATCTAGTTCCTATAAGGAAGAAAAGCGGTGAAATTCGACTCTGTGTTGACTTTCGTAACTTGAATCGAGCATCTAATAAAGATAACTTTACCGTTCCTCCAATGGAACAAATCCTTCAACAAGGATCTGGTTCAGAAAAACTATCTCTGTTAGATGGTTTTTCGGGATATAACCAGGTCCTCATGTCTCCCCCAGATCATCTCAAGACCACTTTTTGTACCCCATGGGGGACTTATGCCTACAGAAAGATGCCTTTTGGGCTTATAAATGTTGAGACCACTTTCCAGAGAGCAATGGACATTGCCTTTTTTGGTCTCGTAAATCAATCAATAGTGGTCTATCTTGATGACGTTACCGTTTTTTTTAAAACAAAAAAGATCACTTGTCTCACCTTAGGGTTGTCCTAGAACAATGTCGCAAGTACGACATATCTCTCAACCCTAAGAAATCAGTCTTTGTGGTATACCAAGGAAAACTACTTGGGATCATAGTGTCCAAAGACAGAATGATTATTGACCCGAAAAGAACCCAAGCTATTGCTAAACTCTCCCCTCCCTCTTCCAAAAAATCTATGCAATCCTTTTTAGGCAAGATTAACTTCGTCAAAAGATTTGTCCCAATTTTCTCGGAAATGGTAAGGCATTTACAAAATTTAATTAAAAAGGATGTTCAATATCGTTGGGAACCCCAATAAATTCAAGCTTTTGATTCTATTAGAAAACCACTAGTAGAAGCTCCTTCCTTGATGAGCCCCGATTTTTCCCAAGATTTCACTCTTTACACTTTCACCTTTGATCGATCTTATGCTGTTGTGTTGACACAAAATAATGATGAAAGCAATGAAATACCCACTGCCTTCATGAGCTCAGCCTTCAAAGGGGCAGAGACAAATTACCAATCTGTGGATCAACATGCATATATTGTTTTTAAAGCAGTGAAACACTTTATGTCATATCTGCTGAAATCCAAAACTAAAGTCATCGTTTCTTACTCAATTGTGAGAAACTTGTTGGTGCAAAAGGAATTGGGTGAAAAACGAGCAAATTGGATGACATCATTACAAGAATACGACCTCAAAATAACTCCTGCACAAATTTTTAGAGGTCAAGGCCTATGCAAACTAGTGGTTGATTCAGTTGAAGGACATGAAAGTCAAATTAATATCTCAATTGTAAATCAACAAAACGAGAAACAAATCAGTTGTACACAAGTTGTTTCTAATTCTTGGTATTATGATATTAAATTTTATTTAAAACATGTATATGCTCCCCGCTATCTTGACCCTAAAAACAAAAGAGCACTAAGACTGAAATATGCATCTTTCCAGTTAATAAATGATGTCTTATTTCGAAATAATTTTGATGGTGTTCTTTGTTAAAATATTATGTAACTACAAAGAATATTCTTATCCCCTTTTATGGATAAAGATAAAATATATTTATTATTGATTAGATCAATCCCCTTTTGTGGATTGATCATGTTGGGTATTGTTAATGACCAAATCCCTTTTTGCGGATTGGTCAAACCCTAATTGTAATAGGCTAAATAAGAAGTCGGCCCCATAATATATTAAAGAGGCCCCAAAATATATTAAAGGTGGTTATAACCACCTAGAAGAAGAAGTCGGCCTTGCCAGTGAAGAGACACTTCCACACGTGCTAGAATTGTATAAATAAGAGAGGACATCGCCTCATTACACACACACTCAACTCACTCATCTAGTGCGCAAGTATTGAAGGAAGTTGTAGTTACCAGTTGCCGGAAGAAGGAAGAGAAAGAGAGGTGCATCCTTGGGAGAGGAATTTCTGTATTGCTTGGTTCATTGTTTTGGAATTGTATTGGCTATCTATATTAAGGAAGTTTTGTTGGGTTTTCTTCCCCTTGAGGGTTTCCCAGAATAAATGTTTGTGTACTCTTGTGATTGTGTTTCTCTCATTGATCCTATCTATGTTATTGCTATCTAGTAAATTGAAAGTAACCTAATAATAGAAAAAAATTTAACATGGTATCAAAGCTAAGCTGAAGAGAGAATCTTTCACAGGAAAAAGAAAAACGTCACTGTTGTCGTACATGAAAATTAGGATTTTTTTATTAAATAAGGTTTTCAGCCTCAAATCCATCTAGAAAGATGTGCCCTACCTCAAGGAACATTTTGGCATCCTCAGCGCACTTTTTTAGTGGCTAGATCTCCCAGAAAGTGAAACCCTGGTTTTCACAAAGTACCAGAAAGCCAGAAGTACCAGTGTACCAGAAGTACCAGAAAACCAGAAGTACTAGAAAGCTAGAAGCACCAGTCCAGAAATCCACAGATCAAGTTTGGAGGGGTAAAAGTTGGATTTTCTAAAATCTAAACAAACCAGGCTACTCGCCTCAGTCCAACACATCTTTTGGTGAGTTCAGTTTTCAGATCCAAGTAATTTGATTTTTTTATTATTTCTATAGCCCGAAGGGCTAGGGTTTATTCTACAAGAAAGAATGGCTACCAGCATGAGGGTAGAAGACAGGTTGGAAGGATCTAGAAACTTCATATCTTGGAAGCATAGGTTGCAAATGATTCTAGACAAGAATGATCTCCTAGAACATGTTACAATGGGTGTACTAGAACCAAATGAAGAAGAGAAAAAGACCAAGCATAAGAAGAATGAAAAGAAAGAAAAGAGAATCGTGTCAGATTCAGTAAAAGATCACTTGATCCCTCATATATCCAAACTATAGACAACAAGGCAAATGTATGAAGCACTCAACAAATTATATGAAAGCAAAGACATTAGTTGAAATCTTACCTTAAGAAATCAACTTCGTAATATGAAGATGAACAACTCAGAATCTGTCACATCCTATCTTATGAGAGTTTCTCATATCAGGATCATCTTGCATCTAGTGGAGATGTCATTAGTGACAAAGAACTTGTAACCACAACCCTAAATGGGTTTCCAACATTTTGGATTCCTTTTGTACAAGGAGTGTGTGCAAGAAGCAAGGTACCCAAGTTTGATAAGTTATGGACAGATTGCACACACGAAGAATCTAGACTTGCAGACCAACATAAGAGATTAATTGTCGATGAAGAGGAAGCCCTTACAACTCAAAAGAACAAAATAAGTTCCTCCAGGAAGAACAATAAAGAAGCTAACTCCGTAAGAGTTCTAGACAAGAAGAAAGATGTTTCAAAGATCATATGCTACAACTGTCAAAAGTTGGGACACTTTTCCTATGACTGTCCTCAAGGAAAAGGAAAAAGAAAGTATCAAGCACATGTGGCAGAAGAAGAGGAGTCTCCTCTCTCGAAGAAAGCTCTAGTAGAAATTAAGGATTATGTACTTTAAGTTGAAGATATTTGATTTGAAGAAAGAAAGGAAATGGTGGAGTCCGTAGAGCCTCCCCACACAAAAGCAAAAGATGAGTATTCATGTTTATTTTTAGTATCTTGTTTACTTTAATACCTTCTCATTACAAGTTAGTTTTTTGTGAGAATGTTAATTAACCTCGTTTTATTTCAGTGTCTATGCAGACTTATGAAGGAAGTATCAAAGAAGAAGATGAAGAAAGAGATAAAATATTTATTTCATGTATGATCACTCATGAGAGTGACAAAGAAAGCATATTGTAAGTAAGTTTGCAAGTCTCAGAAGAAAGAACTTATGCTGTGACTTGCAGAAGTTAGACAACACGAGAAGGACGTATGATATGATGACAGTCAGTAAAGACCAGACAATATCCAATATTTATATAGGAGCAGGAGGCTCCTAAAGATGCAGAGCAGAAATATTCAAGATGAAGAAAAAGATGGATACTCAGATATAGTGGATTAGATCAACCCCCTTTTGTGGATTGATCATGTCGGGTATTGTTAATGACCAAATACCCTTTTGCGGATTGGTAAAACCCTAATTGTAATAGGCTAAATAAGAAGTCGGCCCCAACATATATTAAAGAGGCCCTAGAATATATTAAAGGTGGTTATAACCACCCAGAAGAAGAAGTCGGCACTGCCAGTGAAGAGACACTTCCACATGTGCCAGAATTGTATAAATAAGAGAGGCTAGCGCCTCATTTACACACACACTCAACTCACTCATATAGTGCGCAAGTATTGAAGGAAGTTGTAGTTACCAGCTGCCGAAAGAAGGAAGAGAAAGAGAGGCGCATCCTTGGGAGAGGAATTTATGTATTGCTTGGTTCATTGTCTTGGCATTGTATTGGCTATCTATATTAAGGAAGTTTTGCTGGTTTTTCTTCCCCTTGAGGGTTTCCCAGAATAAATGCTTGTGTACTCTTGTGATTGTGTTTCTCTCAGTGATCCTATCTATGCTATTGTTATCTAGTAAATTGAAAGTAACCTAATAATAACATAAACTTTAACATTCTTATGTGTTGTTTGGAAAAAGATGAAGTAGAGAAAGTATTATCTGAACTTCATGCAGGTGAGGTTGGTGGACACTTCGGTGGAGACACCATTGATCACAAAGTGTTAATAGTTGGGTACTATTGGCCCATGTTGTTTAAGGATGCCCACACTCTATGTCGTAAATGTATAATCTGCCAAAAGGCTGCTGGACGAGTGAAAAAGAAAACATTCCCTTTGCAGTCTGTTACTGTAGATTCACCTTTTTAGCAGTGGGGTCTTGACATCATAGAACCAATCAACCCTTCTTTGTCACAGCAGCACAAATATATCATTACAACAACGGATTATTTTACCAGATGGTCCGAAGCTGCACCTTTGAAAGTGGTAAACATGAATCAGGTAATATCTTTCCTTAAGTTGCATACCATTACTCGATTCGGCATCCCCGAATGTTTAGTCTTTGATAACACATCTTATTTCTCATCCCTGGATATGAATGTGTTTGCTTTAGAAAAAGGGATTAAATTGAAATATTCTGCTAGCTACTACTTCCAAGGAAATGGTCTAGCAGAATCAACAAACAAAAAATTAATCAAGATTATCAAGAGGGAAGTTTCTGAAAACCATAATAACTGGCACAATGCGCTATTTAATGCACTCTGGGATGATAGAGTGACACCAAAAACCTATGTTGGTAATTCCCCTTTCTTTCTCGTCTACGGGAGAGAAGCAATTGTACCCCCTCATGTTTTTCTTCCATCTCTGCAATTATCGCAGAAAGTCCAAGAAGAGGTTTTCCCTCCCTTGGAAAGTCAAATCAATGCCTTATTAAAACTGGAGGAGGTAAGAGTGCAAACAAAGAAGAAGATGGATTAGCAACAATAGATTGTAAAAAGTTGGTTTGATTCAAACTCTTCTTCAGATAGGAACTTTGAGGTAGGAGACTTGGTTCTAAAATGGGATAAACCTCATGAAGGAAAGGAGAACACACAAAGTTCCAGAATCTATGGTTGGGACCATTTGTAATCTCTGAAAAACTAGGTCCCAGCTCTTTCCACTTGCACAATTTAGAGGGACAACTAGACACTTTCCCGGTGAATGGCCAAGCTCTCAAAAGGTATTTTTCCTGATGATTTTAGATCCACCCCTCTGTACATATTTTTCTGTTTTAAATTTTATTTTGTTTTTTATTTTGGTTCTTTTCATTTTGCTAGTTTTCACTATTTTCTGAACAAATTTATGTCTATGTCACCATTTAGTTCATGAAAAGAAACCAAAAGGCTCATCATAAAGCAACAGTCGAGGTCATTTCAAAGCATCGGTGTTGTAAATTATCGAAACTCAGACTAGCAAAGGAAACTTTCTATTCAAAATAGTCTTCTTGGTTTCACTTTATAATCACGAGCATATATGATCATCATTAAAACTCTTTACGTTTTCCTCGTTTTTAAAGAAAACAACTCAATTATGCCTTCCTTTCCTCGAAAAGTTGTTATTATCATAAAACTAAGTTCATATCATGATGAAGGATGCCAAACGGAAAATTAAAATGGAAAATACCAAGTTTTTTGAAATATAAAATTTTCAGCATCACCCCACTCTCCTGAAGATCATAAAGTTTATATAAAAATTATAAATAACTTCTAGAGAGATGAAAGCACTACAAAGTGTAGGAAGTGTATGTAAACCCGCCAAGATACTGAACAGGTTTGCAGGCAGCGGGTAAATGCATGCATGATGCCAAGGAAACTTCGTCGGGGTACTGAACAAGCCTGTTGGCAGCGAAGCAATGTCAGGTTCAAGAAAATTATTAGGTATAATTGTTTGGTATTAATCGTAAAATTTCCTTCATCTTGAATTTGACATTTCTTGCATAGGGTAGAGGTTTCAGAGTGGACTAACTGACATCCCTTCCGAGGCTATGGATGCCTGCTGACAGCAACGACTATGTCAACAATATCATAGTCATTTGCCTAAACGTCGTCTCACTTGTAATTAAAACTTGTCCCCTGATTGAATTTGAACAGAAACACATATGACACTAGACTATCTGATGTTTTTGAGTGTGATTGGGATGCTTGACTTGCTATAGACTGTTTTTTAATTTTAAAACATTTTGATCTTTCCTAACATGAACTGTCTGGTGATGCAGAGATCACTGCTTCGCCCAGTAATTTTCCATCGTTGGAAGCCGTACACGATTTTGTTATTTGAACAAAAAACTACACTTTCTGTAGCTGCCTTCACCTCATCATGTAAATATTATCATTTTGAGATGATTATTGGATTATAAAAGGTGTTCATTAATGTTGGCACAGGGGCAGACCCAGGGTTCAGCTTCAAGAGCACACCAACTAGCCCTAACTACTGACCCTTTCGACAAAACCTGCGAAGCAAATGCAATCTCACCCGAAGCAGTTATGAGGGGGTTGCAGGACAGGGATGTCTACAACCAAGGGGAATATCAAGTGGATCTAATACAAGAACAACACAGTATTCATATATCACCTATCAGCTTAGATCTATTCTAGACATCTATTTATCAAATCTAACATAACAATGCAATCATAGTATATCAAGGACAGAGACAGAATACCAATCACACACAACACCAAATATACGTGGTTCACCCTCTCTCTAGGGATATGTCCACATAATTGTGCTTTATAATATATTAGGATGAAGCATACAATTCTTGTCTGCGCTCTTAGCTAGCCGATCCTCTTTCTTATCTCTTTTTCTCCCCTCCCTACGCAGCCAACTGCAGGGTCGATCTTTGCACCTAGATGAAGATATTACAAAACCAAAAGTCTCTCACACTCAACACTTCTCTCTCTCTCAACAATAATCTTTCGCACCAACCAACAATAACAACTAGATCAATCAATAGTAATGATGAAAACAACAAAAACAACAACCCAACCCAGGTCCTCTTGACCTTTATTTATACATTACAATAGCTCACTGACATCCTTAGGCGGAAACCTAGGTGTCCAAAACCCTAGATACCAAAACCCTAGGTGTCTAAAACCCTAGGTCAACTTGACCCGTATTTTCAGGGCTTTGCCAACCTGTCTTTCCTACCTTCTCACACGGTACTTTAAGGCGTTCGATGGTGTATTTCTCCACTTTTTGAGTTGTCCACGATCTTTCTTTCTTTCTAATCTGTCATCCTCGATCTCCCCGTCCAACGACTTACTTCACTCAATATTTTCTTCTCTTTTGCTCACTTCGACCCAATAACAGTCACTGTGTCTTCTGCAAAGTTCACATTCTCCTTTTTCTTCCTTGATCTTCGCGTACTTCCATACCCAAGGGCCAATAGGCCCCCAACACTCATATGTGACTCATCTTGAGGCACTGCATATCTCAGCTTCCTGTTTTACTTAGATTTTAGATTGCACAGTGCAGCCTCTGCTTTCTATTCAATGCCTCCTATCCTTTCTTATGCAGACTGTCTTTTTTGTGTATGGTACCCAGTTTCAATTGCACCTAGTACCTATACCCTTTTCTTTTTGCGTTTACTGAGAGCTGCAGGGCAGCTGGTTGTCATAGTACAATTTCAATCGGCTCCCATTCACTAATCCTTCCTTCCACTCCCCATTCAGAGTCTTCAATTGCACAACTCCTCCCTCTGTAACATAAGCGATCTCATATGGCCCTACCCAATGTGTTCTGAACTTCCCAGGATGTTTGATGAACTTACTGTCATATATCAGTACTAGATCCCCTTGTTTAAATGCGTTCTTCTTGATGTGTCTGTCATGATAGGCCTTCTCTCTTTCCTTTTGAACCTGCTGGTGGAATCCTACAATAAATCTATCTTCCTCTAGTTCAACCAGCTATGAAAGCCTCTCTTGAATAGCACCAGGGTCATCCATATCTGTAAAAGAAACAATTCTTAGGCTTGGTACCAAATATTCCATTGGAACAACAACTTCAAGACCATACACCAACTTAAAAGGTGTCTGCATTGTCAATTTCTTGCAAGTGGTCCTATAGTCCCATAATACTGTTGGTACTCTTAAATCCCAATCATCCCTGTTCACACTGCAAATCTTGGTTAGTGTCGTCTCCAAAATCTTGTTGAATGCTTCAACTGTCCCATTTTCTTGTGGATGGTACGGTGTTCTCTTCTGATGGTGGACTGCAAATTCTTCAGTCAGGGCTTCAACTATTTTATTGATGAAATGTGTACCTTGATCACTCATAAGGATCTTTGGGCATCCAAACCTGGTTATGATGTCATCAAATATATAGCGCGCAACTGTAGTTTCACTACAGTCCTTAACTGCTCTTGCTTTGACCCACCTGGTCAAGCACTCTGTCGTAGTGATTATGTACCTTGTTCCTGTGCACTTTCCTAGTGGGTTTATATGTCCAACGAAGTCCATGGCCCATTTCTCAAATGCTTGTAGGGTCAGTTGTGGTTCTAGTGGCATTTCATCTCTTTTGGATGGTTTCCCAACTCTTTGGCATACATCACATGCTCTGGAATAGTCTTTAGCATCTATATGTAAGGTAGGCCACCAAAGGCCAGCTCTAAGAATCTTCTACGCAATTGATTACCTACATAATGTCCTCCTACGATGCCTTCATGAGATTCTGTGAGGATTAGTGGGTGCTCTGCCTCCATAACACACCTTCTCAATATCTCATCAGGTTCCATCTTGTATAGATGTCCAACTATAAGTGAGAAATATGCAGTGCACACTACTAGTTGTTTCTTCTGGGGAATTGTATACTCACTAGGTGCCATTCCTGTTGATAGGAACTGGACTATCTCTGTGAAGTGGTCATCGATCTTTCTAATGGCTAGTAACTGTGCATCAAACAATGCATCCACCAAACTGGTCGGCTCTTCACCATGTTCCAACCTTGATAAGTGGTTAAGACCTTTGTTCATTCTCCCTGGATTTACTATGATCTCAAAATCATATTCCTGAAATAGCAGAATCCATCTGCATATCCTTCCCCCCAACATTGGATTTTTTACTAGGTATTTCAGCGCAGAGTGATCAAAAAACATTTTAAAGTGTCCTCCCAACAAGCAGTGGCGAAATTTCTGCAATGCATACACCATGGCTAACCCTTCTCGCTCAGTGGTTGTGCAATTAATCTCAACAATTGATAGCTTCCTGCTAGAAAAGGATAATGGGTGGTCAATATATCCTCCTCTAGGTTGTGCTAAAACATCTCCTAAAGAAATGGAAGATGCATCGACATGCAGATGAAATTCCTTGGTCCAATCTGGGAAAACCAGAATAGGCGCAGTAACCATTTTTTGTTTCAATGTGTCGAAGCTCTGATGGCATTCTTCTGTCCAACTAAACTGAAAATCCTTCTTCAACAGTTTCTCCATGGGTGTTGTGATCTGAGAACATCCTTCAATGAACTTCCTATAGTATCATGTGTGTCCCAGCGCAGTGCACAACTGTTTGATTGAAGTAGGAGGGGGTAGATCAACTATAATGATGATCTTGGATGGATCTACCAGCAATCCTTTCTTACATATAATATGACCTAACAACACTCCAAATAGTGAAAATAAGATGCATTTCTTCAGGTTTAAGGCAATTTGACATTGCCTGCATTTATCCAACATTAGCCTTAGACATTTAATATGATTTTTCAATAAACTAAAAACAGTCCAATCATCAAAATATGCTTCTAGAAATTTATGTAGAAATTCCTTTAATGCTTTGACCACCACCCTAGAAAAGATGGCTAGGGAATTCTTCAATCCAAATGGAATCACTATATATTGGTAGGATCCCCATTATGTTGCAAATGTGGTCTTATGGCGATCTTCCTTGGCAATTCGGATCTGATGGTATCTTGAAAATCCATCTGTAAAAGAATATACCTCTTGGCCTCCCACATTATCTAACACTTCATCAGTGAATGGTGTAAGGAAGGGGTCATGTAAACAATCATCATTCAACTTCCTGAGGTCTACACAAATCTTGATTTCTCATGCCTTCTTGTCTTGCACCACCATAAGGATAATCCACTCTAATTCTTCCACAGGTTCTATAATCCCTACTTCCAGCATTTTGTCGAGCTCAATCTTCACTTTTTCCTTATATTTAGGGTTCAGTCTGTATGGTCTCTGTTTGAATGATGTTGCATCTGGCTTTAAAGGAATCCTCATCTCGCCCATATGCCCTTTAATTCCCTTCATATTAGTGAACTTGGTTGGAAACAAGTCCTGATATTCATGCAGTAACTCTGTAATTTTGTCAATGGTAGCAACATCCCAATAATCTCCAACATTTGCAAACTTAGGTGTCTTCTCTGTTCCAATATTGACTTTCTTAATCTTAATCGGTTGTCCAATAAATGGTAACTCAAATCCTGGTCCTCTTGACCTTTATTTACACATTACAATAGCTCATCGACATCCTTAGGCCGAAACCTAAGTGTCCAAAACCCTAGATACCAAAACCCTAGGTGTCTAAAACCCTAGGTCAACTTGACCCGTATTTTCAGGGTTTCGCCAACCTGTCTTTCCTACCTTCTTGCATGGTGCTTTAAGGTGTCCGATTGCATTCTTTTGAAACATCATTGTGCTTATATCCATTCTAAATCTAAACACTTGAATGACTTACATTTTGAATGTTTTGAATATTGATATGATTTCTATATACTTAGTTGGTTTGCATTTGAATTGTGAACATTTTTGTGTTAATATATTTAAAACCTGTGAAAAAACTATGGTCGTGCTAGTCATGAGAAATAATGCAAAAATATTGTACCCTGTAATTAGTCCACCTTGCTGGCATAGAGAACTAATAATGATTTTCATTACGGGTTATAGGTTTTCATTACCAGGAATGCTCAAGCATCAAGATCGAACCCTCAATGTTCATACTATGATTGCACATGGTCTTCATTTTATTTGTTTCCATTTTATCCGCTCGGATTTTATCCTTTTGCTCCTACCATCTAAACCCAGAACTGTCTTGAGTCACCCCTGTTACAATCCAGTCATATTTTTAATGGCTCCTATTGTCCAAGTAGAGCTGAAAGGCTCTCAAGCATTTCTCTCTCACGATGATGCAGTCGAAGATTTAAAAGGTTAAGGATGGGATGCCTTCATCAAAAGGTTCGAAGGGTATAACCTTTGTGTGGCTAAGGAATTTGCACATACTTTCGATGGGTGTAGGGAAACAATTGGAAATATCCAATTAGAGGTAACTGAGGAGTTTGTGAGTGAAGCCATAGGGCTTCCATCTACTGATGAGAAGTGGTTCAAAAACTCGAATATCGAAGAAGTACCTTGGAGCCTCTTCATGATCTCCAGGAAAGTCGATTGTTGCAAGAAAGGTATCACTATTTCTTAGGTTAAACGTAGGTGGCATGGTCTGTTATTGATCCTTAAATAGTTTGTGACCTATGAAGGTCATTATGGCTTAGTTTTTCTCTATCATATACGACTGCTTATGCACTTCATATGTTTTCATTTGAATGTGCCTTTCTATTTGTTGAGAATCCTATACAAAATGTCTAAAAGGTATAAAAAACAGAGCCTTGACTCTAGTCTTTTCCACCATTGCTTGATCAAAATTTTGTTAACCCACCATTTGACAACCATAGGCGATTGCTAGGATGGATTTTTAGCAAGAAATGGTTTTGTTTCTACCATTCATGTAGAAGGCCTTGATTCAGGTGAACCATTGATAAAAAAACAATTCGACCTCTCGAATAATGAGCCAGATACAAACCCTTTTGGCGAGGTAATACCCGGTCAATCCCCACATGAGCAACATGCTAATAGTTTTGAGTTGAGTGAACCTCCTGTGCCTAAATTGGATTCTGGCCATAACACTACTATGAAACCCTATGTCAAAAAATATTGCAAACAATCAACACAAAAACGCATGGCTCTAGGGTTTCATAACAAAAGAGATGGTCGCCTTATTTAGAGAAAATTGAGGAACCGAACTAAACCTCATTTGATCTTGATCGAGTTCAATGAGGTCTCAGATCTAGAAATTGAAGACTTCCTATGTTTAGAAGACCCGTATTGTCAAAGATCTAATCCTGCTCAACCGTATGACTTTGTTACTAATCTTCCACCGTGTCTTGAGGGTAAGGATGGGTTCACTGGTGTTAGGGTTGGTCAAGGGCACGTAACATGTAATGTCGATACAACCAGGCTTGACTGTAAACCCTGTCAACATATCATTCATCCTGTGCAGTGTGAGGTTTGTCTACATTGGATTGAACGATACTACACTGATATTCCCATCCTCCAGGCCCGAATTAAAACGCTCACAACGTAAAGTGAATTACTGAGAAAGGAAAATCTCAACCTCAAGGCAAATGCTAAGAGAAAAGATAAATGCCTCAAAAGGACAGGTAACATAGTGATAAAAAACACAGACAATGTTAAAGCTATAATCAATTCCGAGCTACTCTGATCCATCTTTATTCGTTGGTTGAAATGGTAAAACAGTTTTTCCCACTTATTACATTCATGTGATATTTTTAAATCGATTTGGTTTGAAATTAGATTTTGTTTTCTAAGATAAGACTTGCTACAAAATCTGTCGATTCTGTAGCCAAGTCATTTTTAAATAAAAAAAATTAAAAATTAGTTGTTAATAACTTATCTAACTTATCTAACTTATTCATGTTTTCGTTTTCAGGGAATAGTAGATTTTGATGTTGATCTTCTAGGGAAGACATGTTCGACTTTGCTCTTGAATGATTGGTATTTATTTTGTTTTCCTTGTAAAAACTTTTAATAATTTTTTAAGAAGAAACAATTCAGTTATGAGTGGATGGAAGCCCTCTATTTTTGTAATATTATTGATCTCATGAGATCTCATCCTATCCCAGGATTAGGAAAATAGGATTTCAAAACACTTTAAATACTTTGCATTTTGTAAAGGAAGGCATCTTCACTTGGAATAGTTTATGGGCAAATAATTTTTAGAACTTTATGGAACAATTTATAACAATTCGACTTTAGACCTATGTTAACGTTGTCTCATTGATGTTCTGTATCTCTTATCTTGGAATGGTAATGTGTTGTGTGGATTTAGTCTGTATGAGATTTGATATTCCATCTTAAATTGATATTTTAGAGGTTGTCTTTAATTACTGTTTCAATTTATTATCGCTGTGATCATCACATCAATTGGCAGATCATGATTGTAACAACCCTAGTTGAATAAATGTTTAAGGATTATTAAGTAAAAATTAATTAGGGGATTAATTGTCTTAACATGGTATTAATTAAACAAGATTGGTATAATGATACTAATTAAATATTTATTAATTAATTAATGGTTACAATTTGATTAATTAATTACATGTTACATTCATTGACATGGGTATTAAATTAATAGGAATAATAAATTATAAGTTTAATTTGTTAAAGACTTATGTACACGGAAAGGGATAAGACATTGAACATAAAGGGATACAATATTAATTATAAAGGGATAAGATATTGATTAGGAGGGGATAAGGTAATAAATGAGTAGGTAAGGAAGTAAATGAAAGGGAGGGAGGTGAAGGAGGAATATGGGGGGGAGGAGGTTTACGAAGGAGGGAGGATCATTCTACGAGATTTTTTTTTTTGAGGGTTCTCTTGGATTTGCACAGAGAGAGGAGAGTTTGAGTCCTGAAGTCGGGAGGATTAGTGCAGGGGGCACCGGTTTGCTGGGGGTTTTGGGCACGGGGGCTAGGATATCCATATGGTATCCTGGAGCTAGGTAGTTTTCCTAGTTGGCGGGGTGGAAACTCGGTTTTGGGAAGAGTCGGTCCGTGGATTCAAGTCGGGCAAGGCAGCAGCAGGAAGGTCAACAAGACAAGCAGAAAACGGAGGGTTAGCATCAGACCCAGGTATGTTAATTTATGTATTTGTTTTATGAAATTTAAGGAATATGATGTATTATGAGGCTGTCCGTAAGCTAATATGTTTAGCTCAATAAATTTATATGTTCTGGTGATTAATCTATTTGTGCAATTAAATTTATATGTTCTGGTGATTAATCTATTTGTGCAATTGAAATGATTTATATCAAATTTTTATTTACAAGTCACTACAAATGGTATCAGAGCGCCTCGTTCACAATCTGGAGCCTTAAGGGCCAAATTCCCAGCTCCAACTCCAGCTCCGCCTAACCTGCAAACCAAAAGCACTATTATTTTGATTATATATAAAAAAATCTAAATATATATAAACAATACGAATTGAAAATGTAAAAACAAATTTACCAAGGTAAAACAAGTGAAATATGAATACTACTAGGGTTGTTACCAGCATTACACTCATTCGTGACACATCTCCGAATACTCCCCATACTATCTTGTTGTAGAATGTGTCTCTAGGTGCAATAATTAATTTAAGAAGCAAAAATGGCACTTTTAATCCTACTGTAGACTATATCTCCAAGTTAATTAGATTAGTCAATTTCAGATGGCCTAAAAGAGAATGACCACCTGTACAAGAAATTTGATTGACAGCCAGTTCAGAAAAGGGAGAGAGCACATGGTTTAGATTTTGTTTGATTTATGTGAACAGAATTTCTAAACCTGTGCAAAAGCAGCCAGTTCCATTCATGTCAAACTTATCTTGAGCAGTCGAAAATGGCCATCGGTACACAAATACCAAACATGCATTTCAAAAAACATAAATTGAAGATCTTTTACAGGAAATTAGTTTAGTTTCTGGAAACAGAGAAGGGTTTTTATAGGATAAATATTGTCGATTGCAGTTTATAGAAAATTAAACAGCAGTGACCAAAATTTGAGATGGCAAATTTAGGAATGGGTACAAAGTGCCATCAAGTGTGACTTCGCATTTATGAAGAGCTACTCAATTAGGAGGAAATAACGGAGAATAACAAAACATAATGCAGACCATCATATATGATTTCTTAATAGAAAGAACGAAATTAATCCAGAGGAAAGAAGACAGAAAAAGAAAACATGGTTACGCACAACGCAAAAGATCCGAAAGAAATTAGCAAAAAACGAAGCCATTGTATTATGGAGGAGAGGGCTATTTGGAAAGCTCAAAGATAAGGGGAAGAAACCGTAGGAAGAAAGGTAGAATATGAAGGAGGAGACTTGGAAGGAAGTGCAAAATTTCCTTCAGTCAAACAATAAACATAGGTGTAGAAGCTGGGGCGTTGTTTGCGGGTTTGAAAAAATTTAAAATCTACTCAGTAGATAACTAGGCATGGATTGAGAGATAGAGAGAGGCAGAGAGAGAGAGCTCAAAACAAGACATGGCTAGATCCAGTTCAGATAGAAATGGAAATTGGTTTCAGCAGTGAAACACTTCACATAATTCATGGGATTCGATGTAGCAAAAATTATAAAAGGACCTTTAAGAGATTCAGAGCAACACAAGAGGAAGCACTCATATCTCGAAGATATGCAAGCAACAGAAAAAAAAACCAACAATCAAGCAATCAATACAAGTAATCGCCACCAGATAGCCAATCATAAAAACTGATTTGAATTAGATCATTAATATCAGAGTCTGGACTGCTTATATAACACTTTTGAGCATATTACAGGCAGGTTATGTACATTTCCTAGATTAATTTAAAGGAAGGGTCCATGGCAAAATGCTACCGATACAGTTCAATATAATAGTAACAAAGCCAACTTCATTTTCCAGAGAGCAGAAAGGCTGATCCATGCATCTTTAGAAACCCTTAAGATCCAAATGCCATATCTTATCCAGATCTTTGGAAGAGTGTACTTTAAAATAAAAGCGAACTAGCAATATATAACCCTAGAGTCATCACTATACAAGGGAGCATGCCTCTTCACAATAATGGACACTCGTATATTTTAAAGATCTTTACAATGTCATGTCATAAAATATGGAATCCTCATGCATCAAAGCTTAAAATAATGGCATTATTAATAAACGCCTGAAATTGTTATTTTACCGGGAGAAAACTTACCAGCAATAATAAATGTCGCAAGGAACATAAAGCTGTTAAAATCTTTTCCAGTGTTGTTGAACACCGTGCATTTCTGCTTCCGTCCCATGGCTGGAGCCTTTCCAAAACCCTCGTGCATCAAATTTGAAGCAGAAGCAACCCCAATACCTCGTGAATGAAAGCGATCCGACGCTTCTTGGT
This sequence comes from Picea engelmannii, assembly GCA_009831015.1. Taxonomy (NCBI): domain Eukaryota; kingdom Viridiplantae; phylum Streptophyta; class Pinopsida; order Pinales; family Pinaceae; genus Picea; species Picea engelmannii. The sequence goes on along the minus strand of ML784975.1, from coordinate 236,835 downwards.
ATATTATCGTAACACAGATAAAATCGTCCCGACTATCGATCCACTCAGAAAAACCTCAGCATTGCAACTGCATCATCCGCGACCTCTGCAGCTTCTCGGTTCGCGTCCTACAGGGTTCGGTCCTTCCTCTGGCAGCCATAACAAATGGCGACACCTCTGCAGCTTACTCCATGGCCCCTCTGCCAAATCATCCACACCTATTCTGCAGCTTGGCACCTCAGTTTCCTTAGTGTACCCCTGTGCCTTCAGCTCTGGGGTTACTATCACAGATAAGAAAAAAAAAAGGTTGAGCGCATATACGCAAGTCCACGATATTATGCTCACTTAGCTGTCTGCTCTGCCATTATCCCACCTCGAATGTACCAATGCGCAGGGTGGCATTCAGTTGCCATCAACCGTGATTGAATTCGCATGGAAGGATGAGAGAAATGCGTCCATCTCACCGAAACTCCTCCAAAGATACCAATGATTCTATACTTAGCAGCTCTTCAACGCCACCGCCATGCACAAAGCCATGACTAGACCAACACCAGCGCACATGAGGCCATGAAGAGGAGTCTCGAAAGGGATGAGCACCTGGGGGAGGGGGCACGTGGGCCTCATGCGAGGACCCACGATGCCGATTCCTTATATGTATAGTATTTCACGAGTTTTTTATTTTATTTTAATTGTAATAAATTAATTGTTTTAATTTTTTTATTTTAATTACAATTATTTTAAAATAAAGTTTCAAGAATATTTTATTTTTTTTATTTTAAATTCTTAAGTAAATTGTTTTAAATTAGTTTAAAATTTAATTAATTTAATTTAATTAGGTCTTTACACATGTTAATTTAACCAAATTAATTAGGTATTTTTTCTTTTTTTTTATGAGTAAAAAAAAAATTTGAATTATTTCACTTAATTAAAGGGTTTTGAACCCGCGACCCCCACCAAGCAATGCACCTTAAGAAGATAAATAACACCAACGCACCACACATATCACTTTTACAAATAAATTCACATATAAATAGTTTAATTATCAATAATAGCAAGGTACTAGCCTGAAGAATAATCTCCGATTATCCAAGCATCAGGCTCATGAGACCTTACACACAACTCATCGAGCCAAGCGCCAAGTCCCTCCACTCCATTCCACCAGTCAAGTCAACGCTAAATGTCAATGCGACATTTGACAACGCCAACAGTACACGCCAAGGAAAATCTCCCGAGTCAAGCATCGAAGGATATTTAGTCGTAAGCGAAAAGTTAAAAGGACTTAGACTGGGACAGGCGGGGAGGAGGCGGCATATGCACTAGGAGGGTAAGCATAGGAATTGATGAGTATGGCGCAAGGCTAGCGAAGCTACAGGGCAAGGGAACCAATAGTTTTTTTTTTCATAGGGGCAAATAAATCAAGCTTAGACGCTTAATCCTAACCCTAACCTAGCCAATCCCCTAAAGGAGTAATGTCTATTTACAGACAAGTAAAGAAAACTTACTCCTAACCCTGTTTCTAGTTTAAGTAGCACCAATTTGAAACGTCCTGGAACTCACCCTGAAAACTTGGTTGATGCAGGTTAAATCATACAGGATGGTTAGGACTCGAGGGAGTCGAGGCAGGGGAGTGTTGTCGCAAGCACCACCAACACCACCAGCGCCACCACCACCATCGCCCGAATTAGCTCTCATACTGCGCTCGTTGGAAGCCATTAATGAGACTTTGAAGGGGCGACAACCGACAGGGACTGAAGTGGAACCCCCACCGTCTAGAATGGGTAATCCAAAAGCGTCAAGCGATTCAGGGGGAGGACCTCCACCCGAAGACATCACGCGAGAATTGTAGAAGATCAAACTTCCGAAGTTTGTCGGGGGTCGCACTAGTGAACGCGCGGAAGCATGGTTGGAAGGCATGACAAGGTGTTTTGCCTTAAGGGACTATGCGTCCAACTCAAAGGCAAAGATCACAATTTTTCAGTTAAGAGATAGCACCTTGAACTGGTGGGGCAACCTGGAAAGACAACTGCACCTTACCCCAGACACAGTATCTTGGGAACTTTTCGAGGAGAGGTTCTGAAGGAAATATCTACCGACATACTACGAGGAACAACATGTAGGGGCATTTCATGCCTTAGTACAGGGAAACAAAACTCTAGAAGAATATGAGATCAGATTTATGGAACTGGTCAAATGTGTTTCGTATATGGACAATGACCAACGATAGGTAGAGTGCTTCGTCTATGGATTGAACCCTAAAATAAGAGCTATGGTACGGATGTGGAATCCGTCTTCAGTAGCGGAAGCGGTGGAAAATGCGCGTTATGTGGAAGAACACATGAACTTAACTGGGGGTACAAGACCGACGTTTCCACATCACCCTGGATTCGTAGGAAAGGCCCCGAGGACATTTCCTAGGGGAGGGGGCTCAAGGCCACCGCCATATGGTAACAGAGTCGCGCTAAGGACAGTAGCTGTAGGGATTTCAATGGAAATGAGTGCAACATCTCGTTCATCGCCAACGGCGCAGACAGGTCCATGACCATCTCAGGGAACAACGGGTAGGGGAAGGGGTTCCAGGGGAAGGAACCCATTTCAGAGACAGTCACATAACAGTACATAGGTTCAATCTCGTGTTACCTGTTGGGGGTGCGGAGGACCCCATTACCAGCGTGACTGCCCAGAGTTACAATCAAGGTTCGTGCATAGAGAAGGAAAGGCACCGATGGGGAGAGCAAGTAGCAGCCACTAGATTTACGTAGCGGTTAATAATCATCAGGCCGAACATCAATTCACGATGGTGGAGTCATCAGGTACGCTAAATCATATCAATGTCAAGATTTTGTTTGATTCTGGTGCGACAGATAGTTTCATTTCATCATCTGCATTAGAAAAGAGTGGGTTGGAAGCCTACGAGCACGATGACTTTAAACAAGTCGAGATGGCTTCGGGGGAAAAACAAGCGGCAGGACCTAGTGTCGATAATTGTATAGTAGACCTGGGAGTGTGTACTACCAGGTTGAAGGTATACGTCACTGCTCTTGGGGCATATGATCTAATCATTTGAATGGATTGGTTAGAAGCTCACCAAGCTTTGGTAGATTGTTTCGCAAAGAGGGTGCTTTGTGTCGACGATGAAGGAAGACCAGTAGAGATCCAGGGTGTACAGAGAAAAGTGTCGTTATGATTTATATCAACTATGAAGGTTAAGCGATGCTTGAGGCAAGGGTGTCGATTGTATGTAGTGGAAGCAGTGAATGAAAGGAAGGGACCCTCATTAGATCAGTACCCGGTATTGTCAGAATTTCAGGATGTTTTTCCGAACTACCTCCTGAGAGGGAGCTCGATTTTACTATTGAGCTAAAACCTGGTGCAAAAACGATCTCCAAGACTCTGTATTGGATGACAATGCTAGAACTTTGTGAATTGCAAATGCAGTTGAAAGAGTCACTGGACTTAGGGCTAATAAGGCCCAGTGTTTCACCCTGGGGCGCGCCGGTAATTTTTGTAAAGAAGAAGGACGAATCCTTACGACTATGTATAGACTACAGGGACTTGAACTATGCTACAGTGAAAAATACGTACCCAATGCCGTGAATAGATGACCTTTTTGATCAGATGAAAGGAGCAACGGTATTCTCAAAGATCGATTTGCGATCTGGGTATCATCAGTTAAGGATTAAGGAAGGTGATATCCCAAAAACTGCCTTTTGAACTCGGTTTGGACATTAGGAGTTTGTTGTAGTACCTTTCAGGTTGACCAATACGCCAACAGTATTCATGAGCCTCATGAACGGTGTATTCCAGAAGTACTTAGATCGATTTGTACAAGTCTTTCTAGATGACATCCTCATCTATTCCAAGAATGAAAGAGAACATGAGGAACACTTGCAAATAGTGTTGTCCTGCCTTAGAGATAACAAATTGTATGGGAAGTTGTCGAAGTGTTCCTTCTTCCAGAAAGAGATCCACTATTTAGGTCATATCATTTCCGGCGAAGGAATCTCTGTGGACCCAGAAAAGGTAAAGGCCATTATGGAATGGCCAGTGTCGAAAAATGC
>ML784975.1:202915-226718 GCA_009831015.1 Picea engelmannii | reverse complement strand
AATCGAGTGCTCCTTTTACACCTGGCGTTCTCCCTTTGGCGCGTTGTGTGAGTGCTATAACAAAACACCTCTGCAACAAAACACCTCTGCGGGCTAGGAATTCAACATAAACTTTCTTTGGTATTTACTCAACAACTAGACACTTGATATTAACCTTGGATGGCCATTTGACACTTGTAAACTTGACGATCCTTCTTAGGATTTGAAAATTCCTTTAACGATTTCGTTTGGGCGCCCTTATGTGTGCATTCAACACTTCTTTGGCATTTTTTTTATCCCACATTAACCACGAAAACATATTCACTAGTGTATATATACACCACTGGTTTTTATTATATCTATCGTGTAGTCCAGTATAATAATCCCCTTGTGGGTTTTTCCCTTTGTATAGTGCTTTGTCTTGGGTGATGGACTTTGGTGTTTGGCTCGAAACTTGTGTTGTGTTGGAGTGTGTGGCCCATACCTAGTGGACTTGGAGATTATGCCTCGGGCCCTATAATTTTTAATAAAATATTATAAAACCTAATAAAATATTATAAAACCCTGAGAGCACATTGAGCTTTTTTATTTAAAACTACATTTATGCTCAAATTATAATTTTTTTAACAAAAATTTATAAAAGAAATTATGTGCTAACAATTATAATAAAATATTATAAAACCTAATAAAATATTATAAAACCCTGAGAGCACATTGAGCTTTTTTATTTAAAACTACATTTATGCTCAAATTATAATTTTTTTAACAAAAATTTATAAAAGAAATTATGTGCTAACATAGGCTCCATGGGGCATGGCATGCTTCCTGCAAGTTTTCAAGAACTTGTAATGTCCCTCACCTCTTTATAAGAGGATTACAAAGACTTAGTAGAAGTTTTCAAGAACTTGTAATGTCCCTCACCTCTTTATAAGAGGATTACAAAGACTTAGTAGTCTAGATGTCCCCACTAGACTATAGTCTCATGAGAAATGGGGACTAAGAGGCTCCAAAGTGTTCATCTAAGCATAATGTTATAATTTAAAAGTGACTTTGGGGGAAAAGATAAAGTAAGTGGGAAAAAGACCACATGAAGAAAAGTAATGAGTTAACATTAAAAGGTGGTCAACTAACTCAACTGAGAATTAGATCAGGGGTATAAAGGAAAAGAAGGGTGTCTCACTCCTCATTCTTGACATTTTCACTTTTGCATCTTGAGCTCTAGAGCCAAAGACGTTTTGAGGGTTTTGGGATAAAAAACCCTAGAGATCAGCTCGGTCGTGAAAGATTCCACCTCTCCTGGTCCAAGCTTGGTCACAGAGGTGAAATATTCCTCCCCCGCCATTCTACAATAACTACAGGTTACTCATACAGTGGAGAAGAGAGGCAATGTCCAGTTTCTGGGGTTTTTCAGTAGTAGGGCGCACTTGTTGAAGGAGAACTATTAGATCTAGAGAGAGGAGGAGGTTTTGGTGGCCAAAACCCATTGGGATTTGATTGTTGGGCCTAGGGCGCCTTTCCTAGCCCATTTTGGAGAGGTATTTCCTAGCATATGATTTATTTGGAGCTTGGCATGATTTTTAGTGAAGGAGGGCACATTGCATAAGGGAGATCCAGTCATTTGAGGTGTCATAACACCTCCAATATGCCCAAGACTTAGCCAAGGGGTTTATATTCCCTTGATCTATTGTTCTGCCAATTTTGGAGGGGTTTGGAGTCCTAGAAGAGGAGGGTCGAAATCTGGGTAAGCTACAACCATAGAGAAGTGTGCAACTCAACGTGAGAGAGGGGTTTCAACGATTGAAGGGAAACACATTAATCTTGTATCTTCCTACAGGTGTTTGGTTGGACTTTGGAGGATTGTATCTTCTCTTCTTGGTCCTATTTGAGGGTTATCATAATTTTTGTTGTTATATCTCATTTATAATGTTCCAAATCTGCAGTTCTATTGTATCAGGATCTTCTACTATCTAAATAAAGGTCAGATATGAAGTTGTTACTTTTCTATTGTGTTGAATCTCTTGTATCTTGTCATTATATGTGTTTATTATTGTATTCTTGTCACTTGCCCACTGTAAACTCCATATAAGCTCCATAGCGCAAGCCTTGAAGGCAGATCTGCAAAACAACAAACAATAAACCAAAAAACTCAACCTAAAACCTAAGTTTCCAAGCAAGGAACGGCTTGGGAACATTGCAGTGGTATCAAAGTGTTAAATCCTCCTATCTTGTGGGGTTTAGCGCATGCAGAAGTTCAATGGCATTTATATGGGAAGGCGCGGGAGACAAACATGGGAACAAGAGGTAGAAATGGAAGGATCAAGGGATGACAGTGAGCCACAGGTTTTAGCAGGTATAGCCAAGGAGTTGAAGAGCTCCATAAGCAATACATAGTATACACTTCAGCACGATCTACAGGAGGCCCAAGATACAATGCATAAGGGACAGGTTGAGATGAGGGAGACTTTGGAGAAACTAAATGCTAGCCAAGACAAGATTGTGTACCCCCTGATGCAGATGAACCATGGTGGGGATGGCCCAAATATTAAAGCAAACAGGGAAGCTAGTGGTTCTCAAGGGGGAAATAGACATCACCATGAGCAGGATCCTAACTATCATATAGAGGGGCACAATTTGTTTGGTGGATCTTACTCTAAAGGACCAAAGAACAACATAATCACTCCTAGACCCTCTATGCCCACATTATTGGATGGCCAACCATAGGATAATCACTTCAATGAGATAGAATACAACTTTGAGGAATATGCCAGGGAGTATGCAACATTGAATGCAGGATTCAGGAGACATGTTACCTTGGACCAATATTGTGGTATCAAGTTCAAGGGTGGACCGAAGAACTATCACAGGAACAATAATGAGCTAGAGCACGGGGCAGGCAAGATGGAGATTCCATCCTTTGATGGATCTTCCAGGATCATTGCACAATCTTGGGTGAAGAAGTTAGATGCCTATTTGCAGCTTAACCCCATGAGGGAATTTGATGCCATCAAGTTTGCCACCATTTACTTGGAAGGAAAATCTCATGACTGGTGGTATCATGGTATGACTACCTTGGGTCATAATCATATTATTTCTTACACAAAGTTCACTCAGAGACTTATTGACAGGTTTGATCAAGGAGATCTGAAGTTACATTTTAGGGAACTCACACAACTCAGGCAAACCGGATCACCAGATGTCTATATAGAGGAGTTTCAGAGGGTGGTCGTAATGGTTTCAGATGTGTCTCGGGCTAGATTTTATTGATGCTCTTTATGAGGGTTTTATGGAACCACTATGTGGTTGGGTCAAGGATTTTAAGCCTTCCAACCTACAAGAGGCCATATGGAGGACTAGAGATTTGACGGGATCTACAACAAAAACCAAATTTACTCCTAGACCACCTATAAACCAAGGGGGAAGAGATCAAAGAGGAGTGGATAAAGGAAAAAGAAGGATGGATGAGACAACTAGAAGGGAATTAAGGAGGACACAACTTTGCTTCACATGCAAGGAACCTTGGGAGCCAGGGCACAAATGCATGGGTAAAGGCAAGGGACATTACATTGAGGTGATTTCTGATGATGAGGATGAAGAAGACATCGACCACATTCAGAACATGGAAGCAAATCCACCTAGAATAGACCCTACAATGAATGAAGAAGGTGAAGAAACAGTTTTAGGCCTTATAGGAGATAAGAAAGTTATACCAATCCTAGGGATGAAGTAGAACATGTTGGTGGAAGTGGTGTTGGTCCATCAGCATCCAAAAGGCCTCGTGGTAGCCTTGACTCATTTTTTGTACCCCGCACTACCCTTGGTGCTCAACCCACTACTGATGCCAAATGGAAGAAGATAGAAAGGGAGGTTGCTTGGGAATGCATTGCTAGGTGGTGGTATGATGCAGACATACCTTTCAATGCTGCAAGGTCTATTTATTATCAACCTATGTTGGATGTTGTAGCTTCATGTGGTTCGAGCTTCAAGGGACCTGGTTATGAGGATATTAGGAGGAATCTTTTAAAAAATGAAGTTGAAAGAGTAAAGGAATACCTCATAGAGTTCAAGGAGTCATGGTTTAAAACAGGGTGCACAATCATGTCTTATGGATGGACTGATCAATGATCCCTCACCATTCTCAACTTCCTTATTTCTTGCCCTAAAGGAACTATGTTCCTTAAATCAATGGATGCATATGATCAAGTTAAAGATCCAAATTTACTATTTCATCTTTTGGATGAAGTAGTTGAGGAGGTGGGGGTGCAGAATGTTGTACAAGTTATCACAGATAATGCCTCAAATTATGTTGCAGCTGAAAGGATGTTAGAGGAAAAACATTGTACCATTTGGTGGAATCCATGTGCAACCCATTGTTTGGACCGCATGCTTGAGGATATTGGAAAAATTGAATGGGTGAAAAAAATAGTGGAACAAGGTAAACGCATAATAAGGTACATTTACAACCACTCATGGGTTTTGAACGTTATGAGAAAAAAAATTAATGGAAGAATACTTGTTAGGTCAGCTATCACACGTTTTGCAACGAATTTTCTTACGTTGCAATCCATGATCGACCAAAAAGCCAACATGAGGAAGATGTTCTCTTGTGATGAGTGGAATGCATCTCAATGGAGCAAGAAGGCTGAAGGCAAAGAGAATGTTGAAAAAGTGTATGAGAAGGCATTTTGGAAAAGGGCAGAGGAGATAGTGTTATTTAGTGCACCTCTTGTGAAAGTCTTGAGAATGGTGGATGGTGATAAACCAGTCATGGGTTTTGTTTATGAGGCCATGGAGCAAGCCAAGCAGGCAATAAAGGAAGCGTATCAAGGTAAAAGGCAAAAGTATCTTCCTTTGTGAAGAATCATCGATGAAAGATGGAATAAACAACTCCATCAGCCTTTACATGCTGCAGGATATTACTTGAATCCCAGGTAAGTAGTAAGTAATTTCAAAGTTTTTAAGATATATTATTAAATTTTAATTGAAAATGTTTAAACTTTAGCTAATGTTTCAAAGTTCAAACTCATTGACTCTTAAGTTTTAACTCTTTGAAAATTACCATTACCCAAAAGATTTTGGAGCAGATGGGGAGGTAAAAGAAGGATTATACAAATGCATTGAGCGCATGGTCCCTGATTCAAACAAACAAGATGATATACACAACAAACTCTTGCATTTCAATGAGAGTATTGGTATCGTTGGCATGGCTATGGTTGTTCGAAGTAGAGCAAAAGATCCACCAAGTACATAATTGTAAAGTCTTTCAATTATATTATTCATGGAAAAAAATAAATCAAACTTTCAAACTCCTTTGCTAAATCTTCTTTGTCTTTACATGCAGTTTATTGGTGGCAGCAATTTGGTAGCCAGTGCCATGAATTGCAAAAAATTGTAGTTCAGATATTGAGCCAGACATGCAGTTCTTCTGGGTGTGAACGCAACTGGAGTGTTTTTTAGCGTATACACACCAAGAAGAGAAACCGTTTAGAGAAAAAATGGTTGAATGATATGGTATTTGTTTAGTATAACCTTAGGTTGAGGCGCAACCAATTGCTGAACAAGACCCTTGAATCCAACAATATATTCTTGGATGATGTTGATCCCTCATCAGATTGGGTTGTGGAGACTCAGCCAACAACTTTTAACAATGAAGACCTTTCCTGGATGGATTTTGATCCTAAGCCACATCAAGAGAATGTGTGCATTGATGTTGCACCTGTATCTTTGCCTTTTGGACCAAGGGAATCAAGCCAGGCTCAGAATCCCCCTGTTGAGTCTACTCATGTTGAGGATGTAGATGATGAGTTTGAGTCTGAGTCTGTGTCCTCTGAGTCTTCCTTTCAGTATGCAGATTTAGATTATTAGATTATGTAGTCTCTACTCTCTAGAGTCTAGCCTAGACTCTATAGTTATTTTTGGACTTTATAGGCCATTTAGAGCCTTTTTGATGATGTATCTTGATTCAGATATTCATATGACTATGGACTCATGGAGTGCACTTACTCTATTTTGGTTTTATACATTATTACTTGTTATATATATATATATATATATATATATATATATATATATATATATATATATATATATGAGAAACTTTGCAAATTTGTGTATAATGGTTTGGATTCACATGGATGCACATGGATGCACATGAATATGTATTTGTTTTTCAAAATTTGAATATTTTATGTATTTTTAGTGACCGTTTTTTTTTTCGTTTTTTTTTTCTGGTTCCAGTTCGGTTCCAGGTTTTGGGGTCGACCGGTTCAACGACCGGTCTGATTCTAGTAACTTGAATGCTAGGTGTAGTCAAATAACCAGTGAAACCATCCTAGCAATGTCTCGTAATGCCTGCCTATGTGCTTCATCATGAACCAAAACAATGACAAGTAAAGCACAAAAATAACATGAGTTAGAATATGTATCACATCATCGGAAATCGTAGAGTCTATCTCATGGAGGCGGGAGGGACGGAAAAAATCATGCCAAGTCCGACTTCTAGGAAAATACTTAATCCATCTTAGAAAGGGATCGTGAAAAATCAAAGGCTCAGAAGGTTGATTTAAAGAGTCTGAAGGTTGGCTACCTTAGATATCATCACATCCTAAAGTTTGGGAAAGGACTAATAAAAACCTAGAGAAAGATTGGCAAACTTCCAAGGGGATGTTGAAAGAGTGACATAATAAACTTATTCTCAAAGTATTCAACCTACCCTTGAATTCTAAAAGAAGGCTTTGTCCTAGAGAAAACTCAATACAAGGGACAGGTTCCCCAACTATAGCCTTAGTGACATAGCGAGGTAAAGTAAAAGGGGACTGGATAACCTTGTCACAAGTACCATGGGTTGGACAAGCAATGTCCTTATCAAGATCTGAGCAAAACAGTGGTTGATAATATTCTTCATAGAGTAAATCCAAGTGTTGAAAAGGATACTCGTCAAAATATTCGAGTTATGAACGAAAATCATTAGGAGGACATAGAACTAGGTCAACCTTGGAGATATCTATTAACTATATCATTTCCTTGTTGCCAAATGTCAAAATTATTAGTAACCTCATATGATAGTTGCAAAGAGAACTTTTGGAAATGTCCCTCAATGTCGTAAATAGGATCCCCATAATATCCCATTACATCCCATTTATGCTTTCCGACATGTATGAATTCATCAATATTATCAACAAAGTCATCATCTTCATCATAGCATGAAGGGGTTAAAACATCCAACACTTCTTCACTTTCTACATCATAAGATAAAGAATCATTAAAATATTGGAAAGGGAACTAATTCATTGTGCTTACTTCTTCCTGTGCAGGAGCTTCAAGGACAACTTCATCAAATGGAAGACTTTCTTCTACATCTTCAACTTTACAATATAGAGGATCTAGCTTGTCCAAGGGTTCCATTTCTTCTTCATTCTCTGAATCATAGAATAAGGTATTATCAAAAACCTGAAAAGGAAAGTGACCAACCACATCCTCTTCTTCTTGTGCAAGAAAAATGGGATTTTGGATGGCTTCGTCAGAGGGAGGAGCACACATTAATGCTTCATCGCCATGTTTGATATCTTCAGGCTCTCGCTCTTTAACCACGTCTTCATCCTCCTCGGAAGAAGAATGAGTAATCCCCTTCTCCTACTCATGGGATTGGAATACCTCATTAGGATCCTGCTCCTCAACCTCTTGTTGGTTGATGATTTGTTCCCCTTCTTCTTGGAAATTATCAGTAAAGGTCTCAAGGGAAACTAATCTCTCCAAACTAAGAGCATTTGGGGTAAAGAGGTGTCATTCATTGGACAGGGAGATATTTGTCTCAATCTCTAAAGCCAAAGGCAAGTGAATAGTAAATTGGCGTAACAAGAGGTTGTCATATCATTGTCACCTAAATAAGACACTTCTTTCTCTTTAGGGGTGAAAGCCCAGGGAAGACGTCCCCGGTGACCTGGGGGTTTGAGAAGGAAAAGGTAATAGTGTCAAGAAAAGTTCTTCCCCTCTCACAAGTCACACTGATCAGAAAGTCCCAAAGGTTTAATGATATGAAGCAAACATTTGTTTAAGTGTACCTGCCTAGAACAAGACAACAAGAAAACATTGTTTGCAAGTAACAATTGATATTAGTACTTCATAAAACCCTGGACTTTCAATAAAAACAATGAGTTGATATGCAAGATGAAACAAACAAAAATTTATAACAACAATGTATATGTATTGATAGCTTCACAATTATGCCTTAAACAAGCTTCAAAAAATGACCCAAAATGGTAACCTAGAATTAGCAATATTCTAGCATTTGTCAGAAGCTAAGAAGGCAATTTAAAAATCAACTTTAACACTTGCTTTTAGGAGCTTTTACTGCTGTAATATATGGTTGTAGCTTACTTTTGTAACAACAACAATAATGTTAGTAAGTTAGTCTAATCTAGGGTTAGGAATAGTTAGCAAAGAGCTTGAGGTAGATGGTTTGAGGGTTGTTTTCATCAATCAATCAAATATAAGGTATAAACCAGTGCCTTTAGGGTTAATGGAGTCACTTTTTCATCAGAAATCTTGAAGGAAACAAATGATAATATGTGAACTAAAGACAAGAGGGAGGATGGTTGAGGTGTTGGTAACCCAAGGTCTCAATCATCAAATCCTAGAAGGAAAACGACTACTAGGAAGTAGGTAACCCTAGGCCCTAGCGGGTTTCCTTCTTCTTTAGCTCAAGCTTGAGATAAATAAAATCTTAATGAAGCAATGGTGTTAGAGTGCTACAAAGGTAGGGCTCTAGCACATGCTTCAATGGAGATGTCTTCTAGCAAAATCAAGTAGGTGGATAGCTATTGAGATAAGGACAATAACATGTGTTTATTCTCCTAGGGTTTTACGCTAGCAATTTCATAATCTTAGTAAATGCAAAGTAAAAGATACCATAACCATTCAAAGAAAGAAGAATTGCATATTTTCACTTACATTCACCAAGAATAATCCAGTAACATGCCCTAGTTGAAGACTTTCCACCATGAAAATGCCAAAATTCACCAATAAAAGCTCCCTCCAAGAGTTGTGCACCACTTAGTTCAGCGAATAAGCCTTAAAAGAGGCCGAACTTCAGACCTCACACTTGTGTGAGTGAAAGATGATGAAAAATACAAGGGATTTTCTCCTTATTTATACAATTCAAATGACCTTTAATTAAAAATTAACTCAAAAAAAGTCGACATGGCCAGTTACATCAAATGTCTAGTTTTTTACATAAAATTGACAAATTAAACCCTAAAATGTGCACAAGAGGTGACGTCATGCCCTTCTAGGGTGACGTTGGGCCTCATAAGTGAGATGTTGGCATCCAAGAGCAAAACGTTAGGCCTTCCAAGGCCTCCGGATCATGCCACACGTGCCACTTGACACACAACTGCCTCCATCATGTCCATCTGACGTTGGGTGACGTCAAGGGTCACAAGGGTGATGTCATGGGCCTTCCAAGGCCAACATTTAGGGGAAATGCAAGACCCCCCCTGGGTCCAGGCCTACCAAGGTGTCTCTAGTGGAACGGCCTCCTCTCTCTCTGGTGCAAGCCTCTGGTATATGTCTTCCCATGGATGGGGTCTCAGCGTCCATATGGTGGGATTTTAGCCCTATGGAGGTCCGAGCTAATCATCTTCCTATATGTACATGTATGTCGAGCAGGGTCCTGCAGCAACAACAAGTATGCCCTCCATGGGCTCATAAGTCACAGGGATCATAGCAATGTCAATCACATCTAATAATCAAGTTACCCAAACATGTGCATAAAACCCCCTTTTCCCAAACAAGTGCTCAAAGACATTATGTTATTCTACAAGCTAGGTTTGGAGAGGGTTCCAAGATGTCCTATTGGGCTAATTCTCCTTAGGTGTGGGGTGTTTCTAGGTGAAGACCAATCTAGTTCATGTAAGTGCATGAGATGGTGTGGGATGTTTGGGCAAGGGGTGCAGTGATGACAGGGAAATGCAGGTCTTACTTGTGGGTGCCTTTGAAGAGGGTGAGTTGCACCTTGTCATGGATGCAATTATTTCCTAGCCCATTCATGCCTTCTTACTTCTTATCTTATTGCCTTTTCTTTCAAGAGCATAGCTGGGGGACACTGCCCTGGCGTGGTGACCAGTGGTGACAGTGTTACCCACATGCATTTCACGGAGATGAGAAGGCTAGCTCATGTTGAGACCCCCTTTCTCTTGGCTATGACACCAAGAGCCACTACCCTGGCATGGTGACCAGATGAATAGTAGTGTCATATCGCTACATGCCCATGGACCTAATAGGTTGGATCGTGATGAGACCCCCTATCCACCAACTAGGTCTTGAGTTTTATCTTTTTTATGGGTCCCCTCTTTTCTTGCTGAGAAGACTTTTACTGCTTTCTCGGGGATCCCTGGGTGAAGCATCTAAAGGTTTGATCTTTTGGATTTTAACTTTTACCAGCTACTTTTACCCTCTGGGCCTTTAGCCCCTTCTTCCCACAAGGCAAGGTACAACCCTTACTAGCTTGGAAAACCCAATGCCCGAACCAATGTAGGGGATAGATGAGAGGGAAGATGATGAAAAGTGATAAGTATGGAAGGAACGGACGATGACCTTTCATAAACCCACCCAGTGGCAACTCACTCCTAAGGGAACCAACTTGCTAGGGCATTCTGTCACCCCCCTAGGTATGAACAAGTCAAAAGGCATAAAGTCTAAGGACATGTCATGAAGAAAAAGAGAATTAAATGCACATATTCAAATGCTTTGAGAATCAGAGTGACACATACCATGGTACCCGGACTCATTACCTCATGGAGCAAGACCCACTGCTACTTCAGAACCAGGCCGATGGGATGGATGTTGTTGTTGCTGACAGAATGGAGGTGTTGAAGAAGAAGGATGGGCCCTCCAGGGCCAAGGCATAAGTTTGCTCTGAGAATATATGTGTAGGGGTTAGCATTCTTTGATACTTGGGAGGCAAAAGAGACCCCTCTTGGATGAGCTCCAAGTGGTAAGCAGCAAGCAAGAGTGAGCATCTCAAGGAGGGGCACACTTTTAGGGTTTTGGTATGGCTAGGGTTTGAGGGTTGAGGGTGGAGAGGGGGGGAACATCTTTTCACTCACCCAATAATGAGTTTAGGCACTAAGGAGGGTGCACTTAGGGTTAGGAGGGTTAACTCCCTTTAATTTTTTACTTTGGACATGTAGTTGAGCAAGGGGGGCACACTTTTCTTAGGGAGATGATGACTTGAGGTTGTGGCTAAGAAAATGGGGGTTTATTAAGTTAGAAAATTGTTTTTCTAAATTATGAAACCTTTTCCACTCTCTCTCATGTCTTATTTCCCTTTTTACAATTTTTGGCATTTTTACTTAGCCAAGTTAAAGCAATTAATTGTTGACTCTAGACTGACTTGGACTCCTCATGGACAATGACCTAGAAAAACTTGTCCAATTGAGCTGAAACTTGGTCTAAGGGTGTAGGGGGTCTCATGCCATTTCTTTTGAGTACTCACACCCCTATCAAAATCCCCTAGGACCTAGTTTTTACATTTTTACACCAAATTTAAAAATTACCATTAGCTGGGTAATTTAAAAAAATTAAATAAAACTACTTAGACTCGACAAAATTTCGTGAGACTTTAGGAGATGTCTAGCATG
Source organism: Picea engelmannii (assembly GCA_009831015.1). Classification (NCBI taxonomy): domain Eukaryota; kingdom Viridiplantae; phylum Streptophyta; class Pinopsida; order Pinales; family Pinaceae; genus Picea; species Picea engelmannii. Next base: position 215,103 of record ML784975.1, on the reverse strand, counting down.
GTCATTTACAATATTCGTAGACCCTAGTCACCCATTGAGCTCGATCATTAGAACGCCTTTCACCAGTTTGGAGGATTATTGTGAGTGAAAAACTCAAGAGTAATTAAAAATTACCTAAGGATAAAAAACACTCAATGAAAGGACTTCCCTAATTATAAATTCCTAGGCAACTAACCTAAAATATGATCCATGTTGACCCATTACATTATTATCCCACGCAGGGGAGCGGAAATTATGATTACAAAAACACGTGTCGTGGGAAAAAATGTCTTGGAGAACTAGAAAATCTTCAACTTTGTTGCACCATCAGGTACATAGCTTCATGGAACATGGAGTTGACCCCCTAGGCGAAATAGGTGGTCAACACTAACCTTAAGTTATTGTAACTTTTATGTTTTATTAGATTCTAGAAGGATCTGCATATGATAGGATTTGTTTGATCGAGAATGTTTTAGTTAAGGGGAGATTGATTTGGAAAGCCATAAATGTAATCAAATCTACTTTGATGACAATTTCAACAGCTTATAGAGGTACTAGAGGGATCTTAGGGATAGTTGAGAATTTTGTGGATTTGAATAGAGCAGGAAGTCAATTCTTCCTTTATATATTATGTAAGCCTATGGGCATGGAGGGGGGTATGAGAGAAACAAAGAGAGAAGAGTAGGGATTGTGTGTGTAAGAGGCCAAGTGTGGTCAACATGCCAAGAAGAGGCCAATGAAATGTAAAATCAGGCCAAGAGAAGATGGGTCTTTTCGAAAACTGTGTACAAAGATTCATTAATAGAAATCTTTGTGTTTGTTGTTCTCCTATGTTATTGATCCTCTTGTCATTACCTAGGCTTTATACTTTTGTGTATATCAGATTGAGATTGAGTGTGCAGGGGATAGAGATGTCGAATGAAATCGACAACGAGTTCGTTGAACGACATCGAGAACGGGACCAAGTTCCTATGAACTTCGTGAGGGTGAAATGTGTAAGAATGGAAAGGATCGAAGAATAAGATTCAAGAGTGGATCGTCCGATCAAGATGATGAGTTAATCGTGGGCATTAGATCTTGGCCATTGGACCTTTTCAAGTCTAGGGAAATTTCGACTATTGGATCAAATCAAGATCAAGTCATGTCCGTTGATTGGATCGAGACCCAATACGTCGGCTAACCGACCCCCGAAAAATTGTTGAACCAACCTAAATTGTAAAGTGAATACCAACACACGACATCTCGCTGCCCTAGGTTTCCAATCTGTTGGCCTATCAGCCTCGACACAAGTTTAAAACCTTAGCAAGTGGAAAACCGGTACCCGATCCGGGTATACCGACCTATCGACCCCTAGTAAAGAGTTCTGCAATTATAAAATAGCACCCCCGGTGCCCCGACATCTTGATCTCCCAGGATCATAGTTCCACTGGTCACGGTTTCACACCGATCTACTGGTCCCGAGACATATCGTCAAGGAGTTGTGAGGTGGTTCATGAATCCTGATCGTCGATAAAGCCGACACGCCGACAAGGCCGATCATGTCGTTCTTGCACAAGGTTTCGATAAACTGGATCGGGACTTTGGTAAAGGTTGTGTGCTCCAATTGCAGGTTATAAAGATACTCGATCCGATATTGAAGCCTGTGGTTGTAATGCATGGTCTCGTGGGAAGTTAGCGCAAAAAGTTAAGCACTTAAGGAATTAGCGCAAGTTATAGCACTCAATCACATGGAGTATAAGAGGCTTAGTGCTAGACGAATAAAGCGTTCGGGCTGTGAAACAGAAGATTAGTGTCGAGCCAAGAGGCGCTTAAGGAATCAGTTAGAAAGGAGGATTTTGAGCCCAAATGAACAATTTGAAAGCACACGTGTTGAGCGTAAGTAGAGTTATTAGGAACTTTGCACCTGTGGGTATTACGACCTGGTGGGTCATCACATTCCATAGCAATCTCATACCCATCAAATACAGTAATGTTTGTTTGTGTTCGAGGGAGAACGTGACGATTAAAGGGGAACGACTGTCCAAAACATCATATCATCAAACTTTAAAATGGTGCACTATCTTAATTCGAATATATAATTTTTATTTATTTTTAATTGCTGGAAATAAACTTTGAGTCCCTACATTGAAATCCAGTCCTTTCAGTGGCCAATTTCATTTGCCTCAAGCCGTTTTCAGTTTTTCGAGGAGTTTAGAGTCCCTACATTTGAACGAAGACGATTAAAGGGGAACGACTGTCCAAAACATCATATCATCAAACTTTAAAATGGTGCACTATCTTAATTCGAATATATAATTTTTATTTATTTTTAATTGCTGGAAATAAACTTTGAGTCCCTACATTGAAATCCAGTCCTTTCAGTGGCCAATTTCATTTGCCTCAAGCCGTTTTCAGTTTTTCGAGGAGTTTAGAGTCCCTACATTTGAACGAATTTCACCACTTCTGAAGTGCGGGAGTCACAAACAAAAACCTCATATTATAATATATTATTATACTTGACACTTCATATTATAATATATATATATCCCCTTTTTAAATATTATTTTATATCTTTTTTTAATAATTCTTTTTTTTAACTTTACTTGAATATATATATATATATAAAGTTAAAATATATATATATTAGAAAAAAGGGATATAAAATAATATTTAAAAATTAAACGATACTTAAAAGTGTTTTAAAGTCAAAGGCAATATAATAAAAAGGGAATAAGGATTATTATTATATTATTAAAAGATGGAAAACATGGAGTCTAATGATGAAAAAAATGGGAGATTTTTTTTTATGTTCGATCAAAATATATTATTTACTAGATATTAAAAGCTAAGGGAACCATTAGTGGATGTGATTTCATCATTGTTGTTTGTCCACTTAACAAGGAGAATTATATAGACGTGGATATAGCTAATCAATTACAAATTCTAGAATCAAGTATAGAGAAAATCAAACTTTGGAATGAAGATCAAATAAACAATTTATCCTTGAGAATTGACAATTATATTTTTGTATCTCAATTCATTGTTAAAAGTATAGATCTTGAAGATGTTGATATAGTCTTAGGTTTTGACTGGATAAAAACATTGGGTATGTTCTTTCTTAATGCACAAAAGAAAATTTTGACCTTCTTCTATGAAAAGAAGAGAATAACATTGCGAGACTTCACAATGGAATCATGTACATAAGTTCCCCCATCGGAAAATATAGATGAAGAATTATTGTATGGAAGTTTCGAAGACTTAGAAGGGAAAATCAAGTGAACAAACTCATTACCAACAAGGATAAAGAAATTGTGCAAAACCAAAAGAATTTGGAAAGCCAAGGTTCAAAGATATATCAAATGCAACAACAAATAAAAGAGCTACAACAACATATTAACAACAAGGGAAATACCCACAAGATAGAGATTGAAAATAACAATAAGAAACTATCGCACAATAACAATGAGATCATTCATTTGAGAAATCATAACAAACATAGTTTGACACAAATCAAGAAATTAAAGGATAAAAAGCAAGGTGATCAAAAGTTAGAACAAACTAATCAAGATTTCGAGAAGAAATTATTCAAAAAGGATGATGAAATTTGTCACCTTAGATGTCATCAGCAAGACTTGATCGAACAAATTAAGAAGTTAGAAGATGAAAAAGAATTGCAACGAAAATGTCGCCTAAAATCATTAGTACAGGATCAATGGTCGATAAGGGAACTATGACTGACCCAATAAAGAAGATACCAAATAATGTCCAAACCTCATAGACGGGAACAAACACTGATCCAATTGAATTACCAGAAGCATCAAAAGCGGAAGAGAAATCCAACAAACAAAATCCACAAGAGATTAGGATGCCTTATCATCATCCAAATCACAAGAATCGTTACAACCAACAACAAGATCAAGCGAAATATAAACAAGTTTCCATGAAAGTAAATTTGGGATGGATCACTCCCGAGAAGATGCAACATATTACTTCAAGAATTCAAAGATTGTATTATTTTTTTTCGTCAAGTGTCACAACTACAAAAACAAAAGATCATGAGAACCCAGTTCAAGCTAGAAAAAGAGATAGGTCTTCCTCTAATCATGCATTGAGGACAACATTTTTAAGGGGAAGGCAATGTAAGATACAAAATATATATAATATTAAGTAATAATAAATCATAAATAATAATAATAATAAATATTTATTAATTGTCTAATGAACGCATCCTTTTAGGGATGGTCACCATATGTGCCTTTAGGTTCTCTATATATTTGGCACATTCATCATTGTACAATCATCTAAATCAATCTATTTTTATCTCATTATACTTTCTTATTCAATATATTTTCTTATCCAGTATGGATTACACTTATTTATTCCATTTATGATGGATATCCGTGGTAAAAACCAGATTGATTCTTTACATCTTCATTCTCTCAGCCAAGTGTGCTAGCAAGCCACTTTGGTTCAGACCTTCAAAAACACCCAAATATGTCTAATGAGCATCAACAAACAAGAAAAGTAGAATTCTACCAGCAAATGCAATCTTATACATGAATTTTATCCAAGTTTGACGATCAAGGTTTCCTGCTTCACTAATATCATCAAAACATGAAGTCAGTTGATTAAACATTGTATATTGATTCTTTGTGATGTGGGAGGCACTAGCATGCAGAATTCTCCACACAAACCAAGGTAGAATAATATGAGGGGCCTCTAGTGTCATAAGGAAGAACTTTCAAACAAGAGGATAATATGATATTTGCATAAGGTCTCAGAATGGTCAACTAATATTCATGATTCTTACCAGAATTCATTGACAGACCTTCCACCAGTTGCATAAGCATGTGATGAATTAATAATGTCCAGGAAGAAGGTACCAATATCCTGCCAAAATAAACATTAGATATATATATTTAAATTATGTTTAGTAGGTTTCACGTTAGTGTTGGATAAAGGAAAATCATTAGACAGTGTATTTCATGGTTAAAACGATATTTCTAAGAAGACAAAAATGATATTCATGTTTAACCTCAATATCAATGGCCATTAAAGTGGTCCTTTTGAAGATTCATATTTCCTTTTACACTAGTTATTCTTCCAAGTACTTTAAAACTGCTATATTTTGCATAAGTTTGCTTTTCTTTTCTGCTCATATGGTCATTTTCTTTTCTGCTCACCAGGTGGAAGGCCTGAAACTGTACAACAAATTCTCAAGTATTATTATTGTTATCGTTGTAGATTTGATTGCGAATATTAATGCAATTTGGAGATCCAATGACAATAATGTCTGTCACCCTTGATATTCAGTGCGAAATTTCTGAATCATTTTGATGTCTTCAAAAGATTTTTAGAGTAAATTAGAGCCCATTCTGCATTTCTCCTGTTAATCATTTTTTTCAAACGAAAAGGAGAATCTCATGCTCATATTACTGAAATGGATGAAAAATGTTATTGGGTACATAAAAAGGAAATTATTACATCAAAAAGAACCTCCATGCTTTGTTTTACTGGTCGAGGAACACAAGTGCCTTTCCTATGATCAATGTAATTACATTTACAACTACTAAATTGAAGTAAATAATTCCCTTGAGAATCTCTGGCATGTCCACAACTTGCAAGCTTACTTCTCCATGGGGACGCATTCCTCAAAGGGGACACATGTGTATTCAATAGAACATAAGTGCCTCACCAGATGCAAAGACCCTGGTTTGGTCTTTTGAGGTGGAATTGCATTTACAAATAAAAAGTTCAACGTTCAATTCCCTTCAGACACCCATGGTTATTCAGTGGAACATAACTGCCTCGTCCCTTTAGTGTGGATTTGCATTTACAAGTACAAAGTTTAAGGCTACGATTGCCACATTCTTTTTAAAAAGGGTAAACACGCTGAATTTTACAGAGGATATAGCCAGGTAAGAGCAGTGCGTGAAGAAGCAAGGCAATAAGACCCTAGAGAGTTGAACATTTGTTAAATTGGTAAAAGTGCCTGTCTTCCTCACATCTCCTTCTTTATGCAATTCACATAAGTAGCATCATCTGATTGGAAACTAGAAAGCCCTTAGAAATAGATATGAGTCCTTAACTAAAAGACCAAATCAGGGTCTTTGGCAAGGTACCCACTATCAGTAGTTTTTCATTCCAATGGCTTGTTAATGGACTTGCTACAGCGTAGGGACTCTAAATACGATATCTGTCTTGGTTAATTAATTTTATGCTATCAAATTAAAACCAAAAGACCAAACTGGGGTCTTTGGTAAGGTGCCCATCAGTGGTTTTTTATTCGAACAGATTGTTAATCGACTTTCTAGGGCAGATTCTAAATCAAATATGTCTTGGTTAATATGCAATCAAATTAAAGCATGTTGGCATCCAAAGTTCATATACTTTTTACTAAGCCTGCCAGAAATGGCAGTTTGACTTTGTTAATTCACTGGCTTACTACAAATATAGTTTCAGGTTCACCTATTACAAGTGCAAATTGTGAGATTGATGGGTGCCTAAGAAAAACTTAAAACTAGCCCGACTCATGTGACAATCGATATATTATAGCTTCTTTTAGTTCCAACAATTTTTCCAATACATCATCCTTATTTTGTTCCAGAGTATAATCCCTTAGGAATAGAGATAAGCTCCAACAATTTTGCCAATAAATTATCCTTATTATGTTCCAGATTAAAATCACTAATGATGGATAGAGCTACATAAGCGAAGACCCCTGTCATAATGAACCCAACAATCCATGGATGATGGGTATATATTATATAATGCAAGCTTGGATGGGAATACATGAGTTGAGGTACGAAGGAGGTGATAACCCCGAAGAAGCTAAAAGAAAACCTAATTGAAATTGAAGAGAACTGTTGATTGTGTTATAGAAACCCATAACCCCCGGTTGCCAGCAAAAGATTGTGTATGCTTGAAATGATGAGACCATTCAAACTTGCTGTGTTTGCTCTTCAGTTTTCATCTTTGGATTTAATAGACTATGAAGTTGTGGATATGATTTTAATTAACAAATATTAAATTGGGAACTCTCTGATGATTTTATTTCCTCTGTTCTAAAAAGTAAAACAAACGGACATAAAAGACACTGCAGATTTTAGTGTTCTTAGGCTGACAACATTTGAAATTTTTAGACTGCTCAAGAAGTGGCACTTAAACAATGATACAAAGGAAAATACTTCCTAGTGTACCGTCTATTTGTACAGTCCTGACTTTCATGGGCTGTAGTGCCATGGTTGGCCATGAAGTCTTCGACTCTTTCCATTCAGAAAATAGAACTAAGCACAATTTGTTGATAAAATGTTTTCCCTGTGGAGGCTATCTTATCATGATGCAAGTAGGTTAGCAACTGCATGACAAGATTGTAAGCAAGGCTTTGTAAGAGAAACTTGGTAATAAGTATTTTTGAAAAATTTAAAATCTTAGGAAATCAGAACTCATAGTTCCAAACTAGAGGAATCAATTAGCAATTTGTAAAGGTCTGAAAGGAATGAATGTCGACACTTAAGGAGGAGATCAACAAACAAGACGCTTTATAACTCTACTGATTACTCCTGAGTTGAATCCACTCTCTGATTTGGCGAGCTGAGTCAAAATTCCTGGTCAAAATTGACCAGACTTAGTTTTGATCAATAAGTTTGCTGAGTTTTACCTAGTTTTTCTGAGTTTATGTTCCCTGATTTTTTAATAAACCCACTTATTGTTGAGTTTTTGTAATGTCCCCACTTTGGTACATCAGGGTATTACAGGGTGTTATGATGACTAGAGTAGCCAGATATAGATTATAGCGAGTACAGGAGCTATTGAGGGATATTTTGGGGTCCGTCTTGCATCGCTCATCCTATTTCATCATTATGATCCATTCCGCACAGATTGGCTTTGGTTCCGTTGCATTCTGACGATTTCCATGATTTTGAGTATTTTTGAGCTATAGGTTAATTAAATTCACTGAAGAGGTCATTTTGGGCACAATACTTGGAGGAACCTCTCAGTGTAATAGCTCATTGGAATTGGGAGGAACAATACTATAGGATAGGATGATGAAAAGTGACTTTCAGTGGCCAGGGAAGCCACAAGGAGAGATAAGGTGTTTTTCAGAGGTAAAAAGGTTAATTAATTAATTAAAATGATTTAATTAATTAATTAAGTAAGTAAGTAAAAGTCACTTTGGAGGGACAAGGTGAGTAGGAAGTATAAAAGAGAGGCAATGGCCTCTATTCTCTCATTCATGTATGATTATCATTTTGATATTTGGCTTCTAGCTAGTGAGCCCATACCTTGGGGGTTTTGAGGGTTTTGACTTAACAAACACTAGAGGATGGTTCGGTGGTGAAAGATTACACCTAGCTTGTCCCAAGCTTGGTCTCGGGGATGCAAACTCCCTCACACCATTCTATTGCAGATCTACTCAGTTGCAAGAGAGTTCTACACTAGTTACAGGTACAGGAAGAGAGAGGGCACACCATTAGGGGTTTCCAGCAAGGGGGGCGCATCATTCATTGAAGGAAGGTTTGAACCAGCCAAGGAGAAGGGATTTTGGAGATTTGAGTATCTGGGTTCTTCTTGCAGGGTCTTCACCATCATTTCTAGTGCCTTTTGGGAGAGTTATATGGTACAGATGATTTCCTAGAGCATTGGGACGAATTGGAGAGGAGGAGGGCATTTTTGAGATTCAAATCTATTCACTTTGGAGGGGTTATACCTCAGATCTGACCCGGAGACTCCACCTAGTGACTTGTCGTGTCCCGATCTATCTTTCTAGCAAGTTTCAGGGCATTTGGGGGCCTCCTTCATCAGGGTCGAATTATTGGGCACTTCAGGGTTATCCATAGCATTTCGGCTTGAGACTTCAGGAGGGGGATCCTATCACCCCAATCTATCATTCTGCCGAGTTTGGACTCTTTAAGAGGCTTCCTTCAGTTGGACCGAATTATTGAGGGTTTCAGTGTTCTACTAGAGCATGATCTTTCCAGTGGGGGGTTTGGTACTTCATACAACCCAGATCTCTTCTTGTATTAAGTCTTCATTGTGTATTCGGCCTTTGGAGGCTTTCATCTTCTTCCTGTGAGCATTTTGTAGCAGCTCTTATTATGTTTATTGGATCCATCTGTTGACCATTCCAGATCGGCCTCACTCTTGTATCAGGTTCTTGCTCATTATATTAATAAAGGTCAGATCTTTGCTATCGGTTCCATATCTAGTGTATATTGTATTTCCATTGATTATATCTTCAAATCTATGTGTGATAAATGAATATAAACCCTAAGGCCGAATTAAAGAAGTCAATTTGCAAGTAAACACCCAAACATAAGTAAATCAACAAAGTGTTTGACGAAATGCCACAACCAGAAACAGTTAAAAATTCATGCAAAATGTGATGTTCCTGGCAAATTGGCTTGGGAACATTACAGTTTTTCCAAGTGTCCTAATTAAGTCTCTACATTGGGTTTTCTGTGTGTTTCAGAGTCCAAGTCGTGTGACTTTGATCTACAGTCATTAGGTTGAGTTAAAGCTTTGCTTTATGTTATCTAAACATTTCCTGTAACTCTTTGGTTCTTTGTTTTCTTACTTAATTGAACAAAACAGAGTATTATTGCCATGACATCCATGAGACTACAGTGGTTGCCTCTAGGAAGGGCATAACCAACAGATACACACCTGACAGTGCTCTTAGGTTGTGAAATAAATCAAGGTTAACTGGACACTTGTCTCAATGGAGTAACACACTGGCCAAACATTATTTTGATCTAGAACCATGCTTATGCAAAAGAGGCTCGAATCATGTCTGATTTTTCTGCAATATAGATTTTCATAAGATTATATGTCCATGCACGAAATTAGAAGGCACTTAATAATCTTGAAATTCTTAAAACACTTGATTTTCAAGGACAAGATTTCAAATCTTTTGTTCAGCTGGATATTTGGTGATCTTTTTCTGAGGAAGGTTGCAACCTTATAACCTTACAAGTATTAGTAGTGTTTTTTTTCCCTCGACCAAGGATGCATTCAAGGTAAGAAGCTATTGTCCTTCTTACAAAGGATGAAATCAAGGTAAGAGTTTGGGTTGCACGTAAAGCTTTCAGGGTAGACTCAAATTAATGCAAACTTCTTCCACAATTCATAACCACTAAATTCTAGCATTCTTTTTTTTTTCTGCATGGCCACTTTCACTCTCTTTTACTACACAATTTCTCCGTGAGCACTACTCGCCTACTATAGCATTGTACACTGCAATTGATTCAGATCTGGTTATCTTCTCTTTGTAATGGCTAGAATCCCATGCTTTATTAGTTTATCAGAGAACATCCTTTTTGTGATATCTTAAGCTTCCCAATTTTATATTCAATTTGTACCTGGAAATATTTTAGGTCATTCTTGCCTATGCTCCATCTAATGCATTCTCAATGTTTGATGCATCGGAGTATGGTCTTAAGATTTTTAAATAGAGTAAATACTAAAAAGTAAACTAATGTGTAATAGAAAATTAAAGGCAATGCAGAAGCTAAAATTGACTACAAAATTCATCTCTCGTAGGCTAAAGAGAGTCCCATAATAGGGCCTTTTGCTCAACCTCATAGGTTGAAAAGGGTCATGTTATCATCCTTATACACACTTGCAGACGTGAGTTAAGTCCTGCTCACTTAGTATGTCCTTGGAGGCACAATGCCTAGGTTCAAAGCCCACACTGTCACTTTGGCTTGAACCTCTTCCGTCTAGGCTTACTCCTAGGGAAGCCAAGGGGGGTAGACCCTAATTACTAGATGAGATTAACGTTATGTTCTAGGAGTTGGTTTTAATTAGTTTAAGGTTGGGGGAAATTCTAACCTATGATACAAAGGCAGCAATGCAATGTGCAACAATTGAATTATGACAAGCAAAGCCCTTTCCTAAGACAACTACGACTAGTGCCTAAGATTGGGCAAGGGGTCAACTAAATTCAAAGGAGGTTGATTACACAAGATTAACAATGATTACAAAGATTCCAATTAGATACAAAATGAGTAGATGATACAATTATGAACAAGATACAATAGCTACAACAATGGATATTCTAAAACCACCAGAAGATTATACCCAACAATAGATACAAAGAATACAAAGAGATTAACTAACCATGTGCTTGTATGTGCAGGAATTAAAGAGATTCAAAACAAGATGACCATCGACATCAAGCCAAGCATGCTCACAATAGCACTTACTCTATTGGACTGCTTATCAATGGCATTCAAGATACAAATTCACTCAAGACCCAATCAAGAGAATGCCTCCAAGTGGATGCGCAACTTCTTGAGGGATCACGCCATAAAAGAACACCAATTAAATGAAAGATGCTTTTAAAGAAAAAGTGTTCCAAAACAAAACTATGACCACTTAGATGATTAATCCACAAAGCATAAGTTAAACTTGCATATAAATGTGAATGTGAAAGAGTGATTGCAAGTGTCAATTAAATGTCAACCATCAAAGATATACCAATAACGAAGATGCCCAATGTTGTAGTGGATTAAGGAGTTGATTAAAGAATATTAAGTGTTGAGTGACTCCTAGCTAAGTGTCAACCCAAAATTCTCCTCCCCCCATTACCAAGTGGTTGTTGGATGCTCAAGAAGTGAGGCAATGAGGCCTACCCTAGCTTCACAGGTCAACCCTAAGATCCGAGTACTCCCGGAAAGGACGTCACGCGCCGTGAGACCGTCCCCGGCCTAGCACCTTCCGTTGCCTTCCTCAAACCTCGTTTTAAATGGCGAAGATGGTGAATTATGGTGTCCTATTTAGTCTAGTAAGTTATTAGGCCTATGGACTAGGTGTTTTTAGGTGTTTGGGTGTGTTTAAGTGACTTTTAACTACCCAAAAAGAGCCAAAAAGGGCCAAAACCAAAACTTCAAAACAACATAAAGATGTGTTCTAGATCTTCTTGTGCTTAAAATCTCTAAATCTTCTTTGTTGATGTGTTGATGATAATCTCATAAATGTGATGATGCTTTGATCTCCTTATATCCTGCACACAAACTCAAAAGTAGTTAGCTTGCTTATTGTATCCTAGCATTCTTCATTTGTAAATCTTGTATCTAATAGAGTAATTATTCTTTTGTATATCTTGTAATCATATTTGTAACGAATCATCCTTTAACTTTAGTTGACCCCTTGCCCAATCTTAGGCACTAGTCTTAGTTTCCCTAGGAAAAGGCTTGCTTAACATACTAACCTTGCATCTTGCATTG
>ML784975.1:171846-183951 GCA_009831015.1 Picea engelmannii | reverse complement strand
CAAGATAATTTCATAACAAATAGATGCATATTAGAATAATCACAACTGTGTTGCATCATTCCTTTGAATGTGTTGGATCTTGAGATCCTTCTGGATCTATGGCAAAAGATCCCTTCTCCTACAAATACTCTTTAGGGTTTAACCATTAACCATATGTGAGTACATACCTCGAACAGCATTTGAAGGTAGTGGCTCCATCTGGTAGCAGCGGTAATCATTACCAAAAACTTCAAGAGTGATTGCAACTGGTTCTACGGCTGCAACTGCAACAGGTACTGAGACTGCAACTGCAACTTAGGGTTTTATGAGGAAACCCTAATTTTTCAAACTTCGAATTTTGAAATTCTGATCCAGGGGATAGATGCGCTAAGCTGAGGCGAGTTATCTGGTGCAGTCGGAATTTCGAAAATCCAACTTTTACCCCTTCAAGTCTGATCTGCGGATTTTTGGACTAGTGCTTCTGGTTTTCTGGTACTCTGGTACTTCTGGTACTCTGGTTTTCTGGTTTTCTGGTACTTTGTGAAACTAGGGTTTCACTTTCCGGGAGATCTAGCCACTGAAAAGGTGCGCTCTAAGTGCCAAATTGATCCTTGGGGGAGGGCGCAACTTTCTAGGGTGTTAGGGATCTGAAAATACTTGCTTTTTCAAAACCCTAATTTTGGGGTTCAGTAACAGTGACGTTTTTCCTCTTGCAGATTGTGCTTTCTTCAGGTTGGCTCTGAAACCATGTTAATGTTTATGCCATTATTATAGTTCTTTGCATTTCAATAGATAAGAGCATCATAAGAACAAGATCACTGAGAAATACACATCCACAAGAGACACAACATTTATCCTGGGAAACCCTCTAGGGGAAGAAAACCCAGAAAAACTTCCTTATCATAAATAGCTTATACAATGTTCAAGAGATAACTCAAACCAATACAGAAAAGTCCTCCTCAAGAGATGTGCCACCCTTCTTCTCCTCTCTCCAACTTGTAATTGCAGCTTGTCTCATAAGAGAATGAGCAAGTGAAGTGTGTCTTAGAAGTGAGGCGGTAGCCTCTTATTTATATCAATCTGGCACGTGTGAAGAGTCACCATCTGGCAGGGCCGACCTCTCACTCTGGGTGGGTAAACCCACCTTTAATTAATTATGGCCCTTCCATTATAACTTCTGGGGCCGACTTCTTATTCTGCACTTTGTAATTGTTCGATGACCAATCCGCAAAAGGGGATTTGGTCCTTATACAATTACCGACATGTAATCCTCAATGGGGATTAATCCAATAACAAAATTAATAATAATGATATGATTAATCCTCAATGGGGATTTAATCCAATAATAATAATGACATGATTAATCCACAATGGGGATTTAATCCAAAAACAAAATAATAATAAGAATGCTCTTCGCAGTTACATTATTTCAACAGGTTTCATTCAAAGTATTGAGAGTTGTTTGATCATAACATTCACAAGCTTGGTCTTAGATCAGTGCGTTTCCAGGGTTAATGGAGTCAAAAGGAGAATGCAGGAGTTGAAGGATCAAGGAAGATAGTAAGGCTAAGGACTGGAGGGTGAAGCTTTGAGGTGTTGCTCACTTTGGTGTAGGGGAACTAGGCCTTAGTGCTCTCTCCTCCTTCCTTAACTCAATGGAAAAATGGCTAGCTCAGAAAGAGGCATGAAACTAAGACAAGAGGATCTGCAAGGCAACATGTTGCTATAGCAACGCTTTACCAGCAAACCCTAGAAAATCGGCTCATCAAGGTGTAAGGGAACTAGGCCTTGATGCATCTTCTTCTTCTTAGCTAAAAAAAGTAAAACAACTAGCAATGAAGAGGGGGAACAGAGTGTAGCTAAGGCTAGGCTCTTTCTCTCTTCAAATAATGGTTGAAAATCTTGACGAGGACATGAGACAAGGACCTACGATGTGTGCTTGTCACCTAGGGCTTATTCAGCAAATTTATAACAATATATGCAAGAAATAACAATACAACCATTCAATTAAGAAGTTTTGCAGAAATTCACTTACATTTCATCAAGAAACAACATAGAAAACCCTAGTTGTAACACCTTCCATCAAGAAATATGCCAAAAATGCCAATAGAGATCCAAAAAATGCCTTCCTTCAACAAGTGTGCCTCACAATTTCAGCCAAAGAACCCAAGTGTGGCGCAAATTTCAGACCTCACTAATGAGTGAGTGAGAGATCCTGTAAAAATGAGAGTAAAAACCCTCAATTTATATTGTACCATGACCTAATTTCACTTTTAGGTCATAAAAAGTCTGACAAGGCCAAAATACCAAAAATCATACTATTTTACATTAGATGTTCAAAATTAAACCCTAATCAAGCTAAAGAGATACGTCATGCCCCTTTTAGGGAGACGTTAGCCCCTTCTAGAGCAAATGCAACATCCTGGAGCAATATGTTAGCCCTCCCAGGGCTTCTCCAACTTGCCACACGTGCCAACACTGCCAAATCTGCCTCCCAAGACGTCCACAAGGCTGGATGACGTCATGATCATCATGGGTGACGTCCTGGGCCTTCCAGGGTCAACGTTCCAATGGAGAGGGCATAGCCCCCCTAGGTCAAGCTCTGCCAGGGTGCCTCTGGTGGAACGTCCTCCTCTTCTCTGATGCAAAGCCTCTGGCCCATCCCTGTCCTGCCTCTGCCCCCTGATGGGGTCTGAGCATCCATCTGGTGGGCTCTTCAACCCCATGAAGGTCCAAACTGATCATCTCCCCATCTGTCCATCGGGCATAATCCTGCACATCAATAGCTACGCTCTCCATGGGCTCATAAGTCACAGGGATCATAGCAATGTCAATCACATCTCATCATCAATATAATTAAACATGTGCATAAAAACCCTAATACCTCAGTCAAAAGCTCAAAGAGATTACACAAGCCTACAATACAAGTTTGGAGAAAATGACAGGGCGTCCTATTGGGCTAGTGTCCACTGTAAGAGGAAATTTTCCGGAAGAGACCTCATCTGAGCCATGTAAGTGGGTGATGTGGGCAAGGGATTTTTAGGCAAGTGGGTGTTGTGAGAGCAGAGGATGCAAAGATTTACTTGTGGGTGCATTTGTAGAAGGTGAGTTGCACCTATCCTGGATGCAAATTCTTCCAAGCCCATGCCTTTTATTTTTTATTCTTTATTCTTTTATTGTTTTTTCTTCAAGAGGTTAATCATGGGACACTGCCTTGGCGTGGTGACCAGTGGTGGCAGCGTTACCCACAAGTACTTTCACAGAAATGAGAAGGTTGGCTCGTGATGAGACCCCCTTTCCCTTGGTCATGCAATCAAAGGTCACTACCCTGGCATGGTAACCAACTGGTGGTAATGTCATATTGCTAGATACTCATGGACCAATAGGTTGGCTCGTGATGAGAACCCGTATCCTCTGACTAGGTCTTGTTTTATTATTTCTTACGGGTCCCTCTTGTTTCTTGCTGAGAAGCCTTTTATTGCTTTCTCGAGGATCCCTGGGCGAAGCATCTCGAGGTTTTATTCTTAGGCTTTTATCTTTTGCCAGCTTGCTTTTACCTTCTAGGCCTTTAGCCCCTTCTTCCCACAAGATAAGGTGCAATCTTGAAAATAGGTCAACCAAGTGCCCGGACAAGTGTAATGGGGAAGATGAGCGGGAAGCAAGATGAAAAAGTGGAGCTATGACGGGAGCGGACGATGGATTTTCATAAATCCCCCCCAGTGGCATACCAAAACCTACAGACACAGAGTTACTAGGGCATCCTGTCAGTCCCCCTAGACATGGTCAAGTGGGCTAGTATAAGATCCAGGCATTTGTTAGAAATAAAAGGAATCAGATGCACATATTCAAGGGTTTTGATGATCAAAGTGACACATACCATGATACCTGGACTCATTACCTCATGGAGCAAGAACCATCTCTGACACAAGACCAAACAGATGGTGATGGATGTTGTTGTTGCTGAAAAGATAGAGGCGCTGAAAGGAAGAAAAGGTGGGCCCTCCAGGGCCATGCTAAGGTCGATCCGACTCTCGGTACTCCATGTCTAGGACCTGTGGGCCTCGAGACATGATCTCTTAGTTATCCCTAAAAATGGGGGATAACATGGCCTACTGCAAGGTTCCTGGGAATATCAATTGGAACAATTGTATCAATGGATACCTCCCTCTAGACTGCTAAAGAGGAAGAAGATAATGCCTCTCTTCCTTAATTGGTTTGACTCCTTCTGAACTCCCTCTGAAATCTGAAGGATAAGCATCTTCCTTTGTTTATCCTGCCTAGAACAAGCAAAAACAAACGAAAGGAAACAAGACAAGAATATCTCCTAGTGGAGATTCATGAGTACATCTCTAGAATCAAAACATTTTAAGGATTGTTGTCACAGCTACAACACCTACTTGTAATGTAGCAACCTTAGAAGTGTAGGTTATAGTCATGATAAATAAAACAATCAAACCTGGAGTCTTTACTTCCAGTGTGTTGTTCTTCTTAATGCACCGAGACTTCTCTGGGTCCATGGTTTGCACCAGGGGTTCCTTTCTCCTGCAAATATCCTTATGACAATGATGAAAACTATGTATATATACAAGTGCATACCTGAGAGTGTACACTAATGGAGGTTTTGCTTGTTTGTCAATGTCATGATGATCAATGACGTTCCTCGCTTGTTTGCCTTGTAGCCATCTATACCACACAATTATCTGACAAAGTCTGCATCAACCTTTACAAGGTCATGTCCATTGTTGACTTTTAACAACATTCCAAACACGCTGTTGTAACTATCCTTGTAGCTCTTGCTGCTACTCAACACTGTTACAACTTGATTTCAGATCTGTATTAAGGGGTTCAATCTGGTCTGTAATCAACATCTTCAATGTACTTGGACAAGTCATCAACACCCTTCTATGTTTTCTGGAATATAAACCAGCACCATCATTAAACACTTGCATCAATGAATGACATCAAAGGATGGCAGACTGGAGCAATAGGACAGCATAGATGTAGTTCAGAAATTTGTCCATAGGTCTTTGTGTTTTAGTAGGTTTCATTGGTCCACTCTTTTCATCAATATCTTCAGGTGATTATAATTTCCTGTGGAGGGAACTTTAGGGGTAGATGGAGCATCATAAGCAAGAGACAACACTTAATAAGATCCATCCATTTTAGCATTTATACATGCTTGAGACAATACTAATAAAATCCAAAGATAATATTTTTATGCATGAACTTGTCAACCAAAGATTGCCCCAGAATATCAATCTCCAACAGTTTTAAGAGCTTGCCAGCTTCAAATTTCTGTAATGCCATTTGAGTATGGCATAGAGGAGCTTGAGATCGTTTTTGGAGTCTGCTTACTAGACAAGGGTAATGGCCCTACTACTCTCCATGAAGTCGGCCTTAATATAGGCTTTAAACTTGGTCTTCTTTTCTCAGAAAAACCATCATCGAGACTGCTTCAAAACTGATAGAATTTTTACCTTTTGCCAGCTTCAGAAATATCATTTCAAAAATTAAACTTGACATAGATCTGTGACTGAGCTTTTTCTCAAGCCTGTGGTCATCTTCAGGATTTGTTTTAGAGTTTGACCCTTTTATTTTTACCACAGAAATTCAAGAAGAGTTTGGCCCTTTCCTTCTAGGCTTGTTGTGTTAGTGCGACAGCCTTAGAGTGTTAGAAGGCTAGGGTATTAGTCTTACGGATCTATTGTTAGAGCATTTATGTGGTAGCTTTAGGAGTCCGGCCCTTCTCCTAGGCTCCAACCCTTCTTCCTTCACCACAGAACCTTTAGATAGGGGGTCTGACCCTTCTCCTAGGCTCTGGTCCTTCTTCCTTTACCACAGAACCTTTATATAGGGGGTCTGGCCCTTTTCTTTTAGGCTGCGGCAGCCTCATTTCTTGCCACAGAACACTCACAGAGGTCCAGCCTCAACCTATACCATTAAAGGAGAGGTCCGGCCCTTGTTTATTTATGCTAGTGGTAAGTTCTCCTCCAATGGTTGCCTTCCTCTATTTGTTGTGGGGTCCGGCCATATTTCTTTGCAATGGCAACAAGTATTTGGCAGTCTTTTAGGTGACCAGGGTCTTCTTACATCCTTGAGCAAGTGGTATTCTTCAAGACCTGCTCTGAAACCATGTTAGATTTTCAATGAGCTATGGCTCTTGTATTCTCTTTAAATTTTTTGTTTAACTATTACTTGAACCATAACTACTGCAGCAAACCAAGATCACAAGAAGAATAACCATGCACAAGAACACACGAAGTATCTTGGGAAACCCTTCTCAACAAGGGAAGAAAACCTAGCCATCCTTTGCTATATTCCTCAAGAGAAAGACCTCCCACACCATTACCAAACCTAGCACACAAGAGGGTGCTGCAATTCTCATAATTTCAGACCACAAGTTCTGAAATCATGAGATGACAATATAAGTGTGTTTCCTCAATGGGGATTCACCTTTATTTATATAAGACTTGTCACATCAAATGATGTGTCTATTGGCACAATAGGGCCAAAATCAATAACTCAAAATATAATTAATAATTACCATATTAATTATCTTTTACATTAAGGTGGGGTCGACTTGTACCCTTTACAATACAATTAGGGTTACAGGTAAGTCTGACTCTTGAACAATATAGCAAGGGATCTCATACACCCACTAGTGCTCAGCCACTAGGGGCACATCCATAGGGATGTCCATATCTCTGGCTCACTGCATTACACAAAAGAACCACTCTCACTAGTGCTTAGCCACTAGGATCACGTTCACCTGTGCTCGTCCATAGGCACGTCCACTCAACGGATCTTCTTTCCCACTGCATTACATAGGAGAGTCATTTGGAGTTCATTGTCTCAACTCTCTGCTCAGAGGAGGCTAATACATCATCTTTATCTCTGTCTCATGACGATTCACCCAGTTCTATGAGAATTCACACGTTCACCTTGTGCTCAGTTACAGGCACGTCCAACTCAACATATCTCCTTTCTCACTGCGTTACATAGGAGAATCATTTGGAGTTCTTCTCAACTCTCTGTAAGGGGGAGGCCATCTCTACGTTCTAGCTATGTCTCAGATAGGAACTACGGACCCCTTTCAGGGGCTCTCTCTCGGGTTTGTGTCCTGGAGAATGTCTCACGTAGCTATATTCATCAACAAGTCCAAACCCACTGTCACCTTGACTTGGACTTCTTCCGTTTAGGCTCACTCCTAGGGAAGCCAAGGGGGTAGACCCTACTTACTACGTAAGTTGATTAATGTGATCTAGGACTTAATTTTAGTTTATTAAGTTCGGGGGAAACTAACCTGTATGACAAGAAACAATGCAAATGCAAAGCTTCAATGACAATCAGACCTTTCCCTAAAAGGACAACTAAGACTAGTGCCTAAAAATTGGGTAAAGGGGTTAATTAAGTCTGTACACAAAGAATAGAAGTAGATGAATTATTCATAAAATAAAGAATGTAATCTACACTTTAAACAATTATGAAATGAAATATACAAATGAAGATGTTAAGAACAAATATACAATGGAACTAATCGATTAGATAATGGCACAACCATATAAAAAAACTAAAGAATAGTTAGACCAAATATACAATGAGCATGAGATAACCCAACATGAAAGATATAGCTTGAAATAACTTGGAAATAACCAGGAAATTAAACTAGCATGCAACTTATGAAGTGAAATGAAACTGCAAGTAAGTTGGCCCAAAGAGATGGTGCACAACTTTGAAAGTAGATTGCCCAAGTAGAGATGCACAACATTAGAGATAATGGAACTTGAAAGTAAATATTCCCAACTTGAAAGCAAAGTACTTGGAAATAAAATTGCTAGTGAAGTAAATCCATAAACATGCAAATGCCTTGAACAACAAAGCTTGCACAACTAAAGATAACTGAAATGTAAAGCACAAGTGTTGTGAAAGTGTTGTAGGTAAATTTTAGGAGAATTTTAGAGTCTCTCTTTGATTAGGGGGATTAAAGTTTGAAGATGCAAGTCTAGACTATGTGTCTACCCCTAGAATCTTACCGCTTTGGCCAAAATGATTGTTGGGTGCTCAAGAAGAAGGGCAAGCAAGGCCCTTCCCTAGCTCCACAGGTCAACCCGAAATGTTTGGGTTCTCAAGCAGGGTGGACACCTAGTGCCGTGAAGTCATTGTTAATGTTTAAGCCATTATTATAGATGTTTGCATTTCATTAGATAACAATAGCATAATCCAAGATCACTGAGAAATACACAATCACAAGAGACACAACATTTATCCTGGGAAACCCTCTAGGGAAAGAAAACCCAACAAAACTTCCTTAATATAGATAGCCAATACAATGCCAAGAGATCTCTTAAACAAATACAGAAAGTCCTCTCCCGGATATGCGCCACTCTCTCTCTACTTCTTCTCTGGTAGCAGATTTGAACTTGTCTCTCAAAATGAGCAAGTGAGTTTCATCTAAGTGAGGCGCTAGCCTCCTTTATTTATACAAGTCTTGCACGTGTGAAGTGTCTCTTCATTGGTAGGGCCGACTGTTGCCGTCCTTATACACACTTGCAAATGTGAGCTAAGTCCTACTCACTTAGTGTGTCCTCTGAGGCACAATGACTAGGTTCACAGTCCACACTGTCACTTTGACTTGAACCTCTTCCATCTAGGCTAACTCCTAGGGAAGCCAAGGGGGGTAGACCCTAGTTACTAGATGAGATTAATATTTAATGTTCTAGGAGTTGGTTTTAATTGGTTAAAAGGTCAGGGAGAATCTAGCCTAAGATGTCAATCAGCAAATGCAAGATGCAACTATCTAAGTATGAGAGTCAGATCTTTTCCTAGGGCAACTAAGACTAGTGCCTAAGATTGGGCAATGGGGTCAACTAAGTTAGGGGGAAAGTTCGTTACAACATAAGTTACAAAGTATTACAATAAGACAGATACAATTAGATACAAAAGAATAAATCAGATATACAGATTAAGACTAGATACAAGATATACAATATACTCACAAGTTTGCTCACATGTGCATGAATTAAAGATACAAAAGATAAAGAGATCAACACATGAAGCCAAGCATGCTCACAACAGATAGAGCTCCGTTGGACTGCTTTTCAATGGCCAAGAGACGCAAAGCACTCAAGACCCAATCAAGAGAATGCCTCCAGGTGGATGCGCGCTTCTTGAAGGATCACACCACGAGATAAATGAACAAAATAAATGAAAGCTTTGAAAGAAAAGTACTCCAGATGAAGAGATATAACCACTTAAGCGATAATTCCACAACACATAATTTAACTTGCATATGAATGTAAAACGAAAGACAGTGAGATCAGTGAACTTGCAAGTGTGTAACTATATTGCTTGGTGTTGTAGACTGAAAATTAAATTAAGTGGTTAAGTGTGAAATTAATTTTAGCCCTATCTAGATGTCAACCCAAAACTCTCCTCCCCCTATTACCAAGTGGTTGTTGGATGCTCAAGAAGTGAGGCAACAAGGCCTACCCTAGCTTCACAGGTCAACCCTAAGGTCGAGTACTCCGGAAAATTTTCGTGGCTTTCCTCAAAACCCCAGTTTTTAAGTGGCGAAGATGGTGAGTTAAGGTGTCCTATTAAGTCTAAGTAATGAATTTTAGATCTATGAGCTAAATACTATGAAGTGTGATTGACTGCTTGTAGCTTGCTCAACAAAGTTGCCAAAGTATTGAAAATTGAAATACGGGAAGGCTAGAGCCCTTTAACAATGAAGTTTCTAAACGAGTTCTTAAATGTTATATTGCAAAAGTGAAGTATGAGAACTGAAAGTAACTTGCGGAATTGTAAAAGGTTGATTAAGCCCTTAAGATATCGATACTTGCATGCATGTACATAAGATGGAAAACTCAAGAAACAGTTGTTTGCATGTAAAGTAAAAGACAGAACCGAAAAGTAAATTAACTGATTAGCGCATGCATGTATGATAGGTTTACGAAATTAAAGACGGCATGCAAGGTAAGATAAACTGAAAGCAAAATATCCACAATGCCTCCACGGGCTCTAAGCTAGCATATGTTATGAGATCTACTCTAGATTATTTTAAGTTAGGCATGCATGTAGAACTCACGACTAATCTAGCTAAGCTTGCAACGTAAGGACTAAAAAGGAAAACAAGCCACTTGGGTACAACTCCTTCGGGCTTGCGTTTACAGTGTTTTAGAGAGTAGATTGGGATAAGAAAATGTTACCCAGTGAGAGGAGTTGTTTGGAGGATGTGTTGTGCATGTGATTTGGGCAGCATGCCCTCTCGTCCTGGTAAGTGAAATATCTCTGATCCGGCTGATCAAGATATTCGCTATAGTTCTAATGCTCTGTCGTGCAGATCTAATACACTAGGGGTTTCTGGATGCGTTTTAACCGTGTGTTTGAGTTATTCTTCGGTTAGTGTGGTTGCATGTTGGTTATTTCATGTGCATGTTGCATATTTAAGGTTTAACAATCATATAAGGACGCATGCAAAAGTATAGAATGTCAACTGCTCAATATCATGAATAATAATGGTTCAAGCATGGAAATACAATAGCCTACTGGAAATATAGAATCTAAACGTTAGTCAGATCTCCTGGATCTATACTGGAATACAACCGAATAGCAAAAAAATACCCGTGATCATAAGAAGATAGCAGATCTTATGCATGCACGGATAGATCGACAAAAATGGGCGATTCCGAAGAAATACGGTAACCGCTACCAGCTGGAAAACTTGACCTGAAGAATCCACCGTCAGAATGTGTTTGAAACTGCTCCAACAAAAGCGCCCTAGCGTCTAGACTGAAATGGATGTCTGTCAGATCTTGGATCTGACCTCGACGGCACTGGATCTGGACCCCTGGGGGGTTTGTGCCCCTGTTGGAACACTGAATGCGCCCCAAAAGATTCCACCGACGGAATCTGCCGCTATATGGCTCAAAACGATTGTCTCGTCAAATGATGAAATGGGTCGGAAGGATTTTTCCGGATCTGCCCTGAAACTCTGCATGCAACGCTAAATGTCTGTCCGGAATAACTGCGCCCTGAATGGTTGGATGAATCGATCTGCAAGATTCCACCATCAAAATATGATGATAGATGGATCAATGGAAGTGCCCTGGCTGGATCTCCAATGGGTCGGAGCAAAACTGCAATCAGGACACGGGTCTATTGCAGATCTCCAAACCCTCAAACTAGCTTGCGCCCTCCTTAGCTGAGCTGCGCCCTCCACAACGGAAACTCCTGAAACGTACGGTGAAATACCTAGATGGTATCTTCGATGGGCTAGGGTGTGTCTCTCAACACTGAAACTGATCAAGGGTGGTGGTTTCCTCCATAAATCCACAAAACAGTAAGGTCGGCTCTCCTCCTCCTCTGGAAACTCTCAACATCAAATCATAACAATGCATAATGAGGAATTAGGTCAAATTCCTCCCTTTATATCTTTCCCAATCTAATTCTTCGTTGACCTCACTTAACCTAGGCNCCTTTCCTCCTAAAGTGATTTATTTGTCAATTAAGTCCCCCCTTAACACCTTTTCATTCTAATTCTCCGTTGACTTAGGCTTAAGTGACTTTTCCTAAGTATTTTGGCTTAATTCATCGTTTAGCCGTTAATTCCTCCTTATTTCTCCATCTTGTTCCTTGTTTGTGCCTAACTATAGTCTATGGGAACATATAGACTATTAAGTCACTCCCTGCTAGCCTACTCTTGGGAACGGGACATCACAATCCTCCCTTCCCGAGATTGCTTATCCTCAAGCAACATCAATCCTGGGTGCTGCAGAATATGCTCTCCCTCCTGTTATCCCCGCTATCTAGGGATAACTGGGAGATCATGTCTCGAGGCCCACATGGTCCTAGACATGGAGTACCGAGAGCAGGAGTGACTTGAGCATGGCCCTGGAGGGCCCATGTTTCTTCTTCTCAGCCAGTTTTGTCCTGTCAGCAGTACCAGCTTCCATCACTACCGGCCTGGGCTTGCATCAGAGACGACTCTTGCTCCATGAGGTAATTGGTCCGAGGTATCATGGTATGTGTCATATTTGATCATTATAACCTTCTTATGTATGCATTAGGTCTCTTTCATTTCGGATGACTGCTTGGATCTTACACTAATCCACTTGACCACTGTTG
>ML784975.1:142152-152795 GCA_009831015.1 Picea engelmannii | reverse complement strand
GTTCTGAAGTAGCAATGGGTCTTGCTCCATGAGGTAATGAGTCTAGGTATCATGGTATGTGTCACTATGATTCTCAAAACATTTGAATATGTGCATTTAATTCTCTTTTGATCCATGACGTGTGCTTGGACTTTATGCCTTTTGACTTGTCCATACTTGGGGGGGGTGACAAAATACCCTAGCAAGTTGGTTCCCTGGGATTGAGTTGCCACTGGGTGGGTTTATGAAAGGTCATCGTCCATTTTCACCATACTTATCACTTTTCATTGTCTTCTCTCTCATCTATCCCCTGCATTGGTTCGGGCATTGGGTTTGCCAAGCTAGTAAGGGTTGTACCTTGCCTTGTGGGAAGAAGGGGCTAAAGGCCCAGAGGGTAAAAGTAGCTGGCAAAAGTTAAAAGACAAAAGATCAAACCTTGAGATGCTTCGCTCAAGGATCCTTGAGAAAGCAATAAAAGGCTTCTCAACAAGAAAAAAGGGGGACCCATAAAAAGATAAAACTTAAGACTTAGTTGGTGGATAGGGGGTCTCATCACGAGCCAACCTATTAGGTCCATAGGCATGTAACAGTATGACACTACTATTCATTTGGTCACCACACTAGGGTAGTGGCTCTTGTTGGCATAGTCAAGAGAAAACGGGTTTCATCATGAGCCAACCTTCTCATCTCTATGACATGCTTGTGGGTAACGCTGTCACCACTAGTCACCACGCCAGGGCAGTGTCCCCCAACTATTCTCTTGAAAGAAAAAACAATAAGATAAAAAATAAAAAGGCATTGAATGGGCTAGGAAACAATTGTATCCATGACAAGGTGCATCTCACCCTCTTCAGAGGCACCCACAGGTAAGACCTACATTTCCCTATCATCATTGCACCCCTTGCCCAAACATCTCCACACCATCTCATGTACTTACATGACCTAGAGTGGTCTTCACCTGGAAACACCCCACACCTAAGGAGAATTCGCCCAATAGGATGTCCTGGAACCCTCTCCAAACCTGGCTTGTAGAATAACATAACGTCTTTGAGCACTTGTCTAGGAAAAGGGGGTTTTATGCACATGTTTGGGTAACTTGATTATTAGATGTGATTGACATTGCTATGATCCATGTGACTTATGAGCCCATGGAGGGCGTACTTGTTGTTGTTGAAGGACCATGTCCAACAGACATGTACATATGGGGAGATGATTAGCTCGAACCTCCATAGGGATAAAATCCCACCAGATGGATGTCGAGACCCCAACTAGAGGCAAACATATACTAAAGGCTTGCAGTGGAGAGAGAGGAGGACGTTCCACCAGAGACAACTTGGCAGGCCTGGACCCAGGGGGTCTTGCCTTTCCCCTTGAACGTTGGCCTTGGAAGGCCCATGACATCACCTCTATGACCCTTGATGTCACCCAGTGTCAGATGGACACGATGGAGGCAGTTGTGTGCCAAGTGGCATGTGTGGCATGATCTAGAGGCCATGGAAGGCCTAACATTTTTCTCCTGGAGGCCAACATCTCACCTAGGAGGCCCAACGTCACCCTAGAAGGGCATGATGTCACCTCTTTTGCATGTTTTAGGGTTTAATTTGTCAATTTTATGTAAAAAACTGGATATTTCATGTAACTAGCCATGTCAGTTTTTTTGACCTAATTTTGTAATTAAAGGTAATTTGGATTGTATAAATAAGGGATTCATCCCTTGTATTTTTTCATCATTTTTTCACTCACACAAGTGAGGTCTGAAATTCGACCTCTTTAAGGCTCATTGGCTAAAATTAAGTGGTGCATAACTCTTGGAGGAGGTTTGTCTTGGTGTATTTTGGCATTTTCTTGGTGGAACGTCTTCAACTAGGGCATATTGCTAGATTATTCTTGGTGAATGTAAGTGGAAATCTGCAATTTTTTTTTCTTTGAATGGTTATAGTATCTTTTACTTTGCATTTACTAAGATTATTAAATTGCTAGTGTAAAACCCTAGGAGATTAAGTACATGTTATTGTCCTTGTCTCAATAACTATCCACCTACTAGATTTTGCTAGAAGACATATCCATTGAAGCATGTGCTAGAGCCCTACCTTTGTAGCACTCTAACACCATTTCTTCATCAAGCTTTTGTTTATCCCAAGCTTGAGCTAAAGAAGAAGGAAAACCGCTAGGGCCTAGGGTTACCTACTTCCTAGTAGTCGTTTTCCTTCTAGGGTTTGATGATTGAGGCCTTGGGTTACCAACACCTTAATCATTCTCCCTCTAGTCTCTAGTTCACACATTATCATTTGTTTCCTTCAAGATTGTTGCTGCAAAAAGTGACTTCATTAGCCCTAAAGACATTAGTTTATACCTTGCACTTGATTGATTGATGAAAACAACCCCCAAACCATTTACCTCAAGCTATTTGCTAACTAATCCTAACCCTAGATTAGACTAATCTACTAACAATATTGTCATTATTACAAAAGTAAGCCAAAACCATATATTGCAGCAGTAAAAGCTCCTAAAAGCAATTGCTAAAGTTGATTTTTACATTACCTCCTTAGCTTCTGACAAGTGCTAACATATTGCTAATTCTAGATTACCATTTTGGGTCATTTTGAAGTTTGTTTGAGGCATAAATTGTGAAGCTATCATCATATATACATTGTTGTTATAAATTTTTGTTTGCTTCATCTTATATCAACTTATTGTTTTTATTGAAGGTCCAAGGTTTTCGAAGCACTAATATAAATTGTTACTTGCAAAATAGTGTTTTTCTTGTTGTATTGTTTTGGGCAGGGACTTTCTGATCAGTGGCTTGTGAGAGGGGAAGAACTTTTCTTGACACTATTACCTTTGCCTTCTCAAACCCCCAGGTCATCGGGGATGTCTCCCGTGGGCTTTCACCCCTAAAGAGAAAGAGGTGTCTTATTTAGGTGATAGTGATAAGACAACCTCATGTTACACCAATTTACTGTTTACTTGCCTTTGGCTTTTGGGCAAGAACAAATTGTGCAATAACAAGCAACTCCGTCTGACAATCTTTATCCTCGCCATTGTATTTGCATCCACCTCCCTATGTATTAATAATATGGATAATGGTGGTTTATTATTATTGGTAATTGACATTGTTATCCCCTACCGTAGGGATAACTAAGGAGATCATGTCTCGAGGCCCATAGGGCCTAGATATGGAGTGTCGAGAGCCGAAAGACTTAATCATGGCCCTGGAGGGCCCCTCTTTTCTTCAGTGTAGCCTATTTATCAGCAGCAACAGTGTCCATCTCACCAGCCTCATCCTGAAGTAGTAGTAAGTCTTGCTCCATGAGGTAATGAGTTTGGGTATCATGGTATGTGTCGCTCTGATTCTTGAAGCACTTGACTTGTTCATACCTGGAAGGGTGACATGATTCCCTAGTAAGTTGATCTCCCTTTAGGATGGGTTTCCACTGGGTGGGTCTATGAAATGTCATCGTCCATTCCCTCCATACGTACCACTTTCCATCTTTATTCCTCTCATTTCCCCCTACCTTTGTTCGGGTATTGAGATTTGCCACACTAGGAAGGGTTGTACCTTGCCTTGTGGTAAGAAGGGGCTAAAGGCCTAGGGGGTAAAAGGCGTTGGCAAGTGTTAAAAGCCAAAGAATAAACCTTTGAGATGCTTTGCCCAAGGATTCCCAACAAAGCAGTAAAAGGCTTCTTAGTAAGAAAAGGGAACCCATAAGATAAATAAACACTCAAGGTACTAGTTGGTGGATGGGAGGTCTCATCATGAGTTGACCTATTATGACCATGGGCATGTAGTGTTATGACACTAACTTCTATCTGGTCACCAAACCAGGGTAGTGTCTCTTGGTGGCATAGCCAAGAGAAAGGGGTCTCATCACGAGCCAACCTTCTCATCTCCGCGAAATGCTTGTGGATAACGTTGTCACCTCTAGTCACCAAGCCAGGACAGTGTCCCTCAACTTTTCTCTTGAAGCATAAAAGAAAAAGATCAAAAGCAATGAAGCTAAGAATAAAAGGCAGTGAATGAGCTAGGAAACAATGACATCTATGACAAGGTGTAGCTTGCCCTCTACAAAGGCACCCACGAGTAAGATCTACATTTCCCAATTATCACTGCACCCCATGCCCAAACACTTACCCCACACCACCTCACACACTTACATGATCTAGATTGGTTCTCACCTGGGAAACAACCCAAACTTAAGGAGGATTAGCCCAATATGACACCCTGACACCTTCTCCAAACCTGACTTGTTAAATTGCATAACGTCTTTGAGCATTTGTCTGGGTAAAGAGGGTTTTGATGCACATGTTTGGGTAATTTAATTATTGGAAGTGAATTACATGTTATGATCCCTGTGACTTATGAACCCCTGGAGGGTGTACTTGTTGTTGTTGCAGGACTTTGCCCAATGGACGGGTACACATGGGGGAATGATTAGCTCAAACCTCCATGGGAATGAAAACCTACAGATGGATGTTGTAACCCTAGTCAAGGGCAAGAAGACATCATAGACTTGCATGAGGAGGAAAGAAGGATGTTTCCCTTGGAGACACTCTGGCAGATCTAGACCCAGGGGGATCTTGCTCTTCCACGTGGATGTTCACCTTTGAGAGCCCATGATGTCACCATTATGACCCTAAACATCATCCAGAGCTAGGGTTTGCATATTGAGGGAAGTTGTGAGCTAGTTGGCACATGTGGGCATCATCCAGGGCCTTTGGAGGCCAAATGTTCTGCATCTGGAGCCCAACGTTCCACTTTAGGGGCTCAACGTCACCATAGAAGGGCATGACGTCACCGTTGGAGATGATTTTAGGGGTTAATTATTTCATTTATGTAAAAAACTGGATTTTGACGTAATTTGGCCAGGTTGACCTTTTATTTGACCTAAAATTAATTAAAGGTCAAAGTTTTGTATAAATAGAGAGAAAGTACTCTCATTTTTCATCATCACTCATCACACACTAAGTGTGGACTGAAATTTAAGCCCTCTTTAAGGGCTATTGGTTGAAATAACTAGTGCACAACTTCTTGGAGAGGTATTTTTGGTGTATCTTGGCTATTTTTAATTATGGAGGATCTTCAACTATGGTTTGGCTTGATTATTCTTGGTGAAGTAAGTAGAAAATCTACAATTTGTTTATGTAATGAATGCTTGTGGTAAATTATACTTGTTTCATGTTAAAGATTATGAAATTGTTTGCTTAAACCCTAGGAGAGAAACATAAGTTACTTCTTTCACTCTATAGTTTTCTACTTGTCTAAATTTCTCAAGTGCACCTTGTTTAGAAGTGGCTACTAGAACCCCAAAGTGCTAGCACTCTAGTAGTTTCACTCTAATTTCCCGTTGCATGCTTTCTTTTAATAATCTAAGGGAGGAAGATTCGCTAGGGCCTAAGATTCCTTACTCTCTAGTTAATTTGTATTTAGGATTTGGATGCTTGAGGCCTTGAAGTACCAACACCTCCTCCATCCATCCCTTCCCTTTTGACAAGTATTATCATTACTACTTTTCTCCAAGTTTTGATGTTGCTATTATTGACTCCATAAACCCTAAAAGGCACTTGTCTACTCACTATAGTGAATGATTAATCAAACAAACACGCAAACCTTTTTCCTTGAAGCTTTTGCTAACTTCTACTAGATTAATCCTTTAGCTAACTTGATGTTGTTGCAAATCACTGCTACAACCATACTAATTCATGCTAATTTGTTGCATTCACCTACATAACTTGTACCTAACTCACTCAGAAATTGCTTGTGAGAATTGCCAAACAATCCACTAGGTTAATGCTAAGTTTATATGGTGTTTACTTGCAATTTTGAGCACTAGAATTTGTTGTTGTTACAAAAGATTGCTACAAACATATAATTGCAGCAAAATCTCTGCAAAATTGACATTTAATGCTAGCTAGAGATTGCCAAATTTGCTTGTAACAATTAAATATCATTCTGCCTAGTTAAAGCTACATTTTCTTGTCTTTTTCAAGCAATTTCAAGGCATATTTTTTGTGGTTGTTACAAATTGCTTATTGTTGTTGTAAATTGTTACATTGCTGCAATTTTATATCAACTATCCTATTTTTTGAAGGTTCATGGTCTTAAGAATCACTAACATCATTTTTGTACTTGAAAGCTGCCATATTTTCTTTGTTGTCTCGTTCTGGGCAGGTACACTCCATTTTTACCGTTGCTTCATCCCTTAAAGACATTAAGAACCTTTTGACTTGAGTGACTGACCAGTGAGAGGGGTATTTTCTTGCATCCTTGCCTTAGTCTTATCATCCCTTTAGGTCACTGGGAACGTCTCCCTTGGGGTAGCTTTGATATACTCCTAAACAGAAAGGGGTTTCCTAGTAAGATGATAGTGATAGGTGACCCCCTATTACTCCAATGTTGCATTCACTTGCCTTGGGCTTTGGGCAAGTATAGATTGTGTGATAACATGCATGAAGATTGAATGGCTTGGCATGCTTCTCTCACTTGAGTATATACTAGTTCACACCTAGTCATTCAAATTGGAGTGCACTTGTAGAAACATTGCAACAATTGACAAGTTGGAACGAGCTCAAC
Organism: Picea engelmannii; assembly: GCA_009831015.1. Taxonomy (NCBI): domain Eukaryota; kingdom Viridiplantae; phylum Streptophyta; class Pinopsida; order Pinales; family Pinaceae; genus Picea; species Picea engelmannii. The sequence continues at coordinate 146,245 of ML784975.1, read as the reverse complement.
TCACATCTATAGTCCTTAATAATTTACGTTGTGGCAAATTGCTAAGCTAACTTAGACATAAGTGAATTCATCCATTAAACATATATTAGTATGTTTGGGCAATATAAGGAAGAAAGTAGTAAAACCAACTTAGCAAAAATTGGTTGTAAGACTATGTTATGTCCTTGGAGGCCAAATGGCCTTGGGAGAAGGGAAAGAAAGGGGTAATGGACAACCCCCAAGGTAGCAAGCCAATTCCATACCAAAGAACATTATCCTAGTTAGAATGACTAGTCTAGGTAGGTGGGATCAACACATGATTATTGAGCAAAGCTAAAAAAACTAGAGAAGGAATGAGAGGTAGGATTTACTAAATTGTTTAAAGGTTAATATTGTTAGTGATCCATTGGTTATTTGGGGGATTTATTTTATTTTCTCTTGTTTGACAACTAATTTATGTGATTAAACTAACTAAGCACTAAAAATGATCAAGAAAAATAAGTGAATAAAAGCTCATTTATTAACCTTGTTTCTTTAGTTCCTAGCTAGTCTAATTGACTGAGAAAGTTGAATATAAGTGCAAAAGAACAAAAATGAAACCTCTCTCTTTTCCCTTGGCCTAAATGAAACCAACTATCATCTAGCATTAGGGTTAATTACCTCTTTACTTTGTTGATCAAGAAAAAGAGAAGGATAGATAGAGCTTGAATTAGCTCCCTACTTGGGTGAAATCCCTTACTAAGTTAGATCTAAGCTAAGCAATGTTCTTGAACTTTTGAAGGAAACCAACAAATAGTGGGAAACAAAATCAAAGAGGGTTAGGCCTCCTTAGTGTACTTGGATTTTTCTATATCCTCTTGCAAAATAAACCAAGGTTTATCGATCTCCACATGTATATGTACAATTAAATGAAACAAACAAGTCAATGGTGACTTGTTGCATGGTTAATGAAAGTGGGGTCTTGTTATTTCTCCCACCAGGGTTCAAGCATCTTTCATGCATGTGCTCATGTCCATTGTGCCTCTACACTTGTGATCGCAATTGGAGTTGGGTGTAAGTCTTGAGTGAATTTGGCAATGTAGATATCGCCCACTTACAACTCCTTAGTTGGAGGATTTCGATTTGAATGTTGTAAGCTTACTAAAATGATCTAAACTCTCCCAAGTTGGGGAAAGGAAAACTTGTCATATCATGATAATTGGAAACTAGTAAAAAAATGAAACAAAGAAACAAACAATGCAAACAAATGAATTGTTGTGCATTTAGTGGCCAACATATTAGAGATTCATATAACCGTTGAGCACAACACTTAACATTGTTGTAAATAGTTTCTTAACCAAATAACAACAATGATATAACAGAGTCTAGGAATGACATAATATGTCCATTATCACAAGCATTACTTAGTGTCCTAATCATAAACCAAACTACAACCCAACAATAGTTGTAATAGAAACAAAAGACACAAACATCACATGACATTGATTTGTATTGGGACACCCCAAAATAGAGAGAAAAAACAACTCTAAAAATGGATCCTCATCAACATAAATAGTCCATTGCATGACCAAATGTGTGTCCATCTTGTTACTTACTCAAGGGAAATTTCTTTGTTCAAAACAATAATTATCCACTTCTAAATTCTCTTGAAGACCAATCTTTATACATTCCCTCTCATGACCTTTAAAGCAACTTAAACCCTAAAAAATCCTAGTCTAGACCATCAATGGTTAGCTCACACTCCAAAGTAATTACTACTCAACCCTATTCCTTAGATCATTAACAATTACAATTGTTACGAGGAAAATCTCTCTATGGCTAGGGGCAAACCACAACTGGCGGAATGACACCCAAAAATCAACTCTAATGTCAAGTATGCTATATAAATGAAATGTTGACAAGAGAAGGCTAGAAGCATACCTCATCCGGACATCTGAAGAAGACCATCGTTGAGCACGCAACCCAAAGCTTTATACCTACAACTTGTTCTCAACAAACAATATACGGAAGCATATGGTAATGATATAAAATGTTAGCATATAAATTAGCATAATCCATTAACATACATAACAAATACGCCCATGGAAAGCAATACAAATATTTGCAAGATATCAATTGGACGAGAAAAGAGCATTTCTATTAATGTAATCAATAGAAGTACATAGGTGACAAACTTTTGTAACAACACATATCGGAACCGAGAAACTAAGTCCCTCCAGTTGGGCCTCCACCACTTCAATCCTCCACATAGACAAGCTCACAAGTAGGAGTCAATGAAGTTCTCCATCACAAGAGAGGAAGAGCTTGTGGGATGAACACAAGAAGTTCAACCTTTCAAGGACAAAGGGATGCAGACTCAATTGAGGTGAAATTTCTCCAGAGTATCTTTTCTCTCAATCTGATGGTGTTCCCTCAAGGTTTGGATATGGCTCAATTTATAGCTTCCAAATGGAATTGGAGGGTCAAGTCGGAGTGTTTCTAGCATATGGAAGGTCAAGGATAATAGATCTCGTGACATAGTAGGGAAACCCGACGCATTTTTAATTTTTTGATCACCAAACCTGATGTACGTGAGTTCTAATGGAGCATCATGCATACATACAGGAGCTGTCTAATTGCCATGTCGTGTACATGGACAAAAATGTGCATTTTTAGCTCTAGAGTGAACAAAAAAGGGGAAATGAAATCCGCAGAAGGAAATGGAAGGCCATCAAAGCAAGATGCATGGAGTGGGGCAAAATATGCTATAACAGATGCCCCCTAATGTGTGAGGTTAGAGGAGTATATGTGATGGCCGAAATACATTATAATTCCAAGAAGTGGAGTAATGAAGACTCCGCTGGAAGTACAGTTACTCATGAGAATATTACAATTCATAATGACTTTGTATACATGGCTGCCAATCTGAATTACACTGCAGATCCATGTGGATATATATCAAATAGTTTTTCATGGCCATGAATGGGAAATACAAAATGGACATATGCCATAGGTTGTCATAGTCACGGACAAGACACAATGGAGTGCAGTCTCAAAATCAACTAAAGATATATATGAATGGAGTACAATCTGATCTTCCATGATCACTAAAGTCATATAGGTATTGGTTTGATGAAAGACAACAATAGATATGGGATGTTGCTACTGTAAACTAAAGGTCTTCTACACTATCTCTCAAAGGTGCAAGTCTACATTATGTGAATAGAGGAGTTGAAGTCGAACATAATGAGACTTTGTTTGATTACTGGTCATTAAGGTATATCATTAACAAACGCGAGACAACCCATTGATAATGAAAGTAGGTGTCAAGGAACCGAGTACATTCAATAAGTTTGAATAAGGGTGTTGAGGTCGAACACTTGAAGAATCCATCTATCAAGAGACATTGATGTATTCCCAACTGTCGATGGCACGAGAACCTACCACTGATGAATGCAAGCCTCTAGGTACTCATAGGATTCTAGATCTCGATTCTTGAATAGATGATTTGAAGTCGATGGAAGGAGACCCATTGAAAGGAGAGAATTAAGGCATCTCTCATCATCCAGTGTGAGGTACAAAGCAATAGCTTGATAATTAGGAGGAGCTCACACGAATAGGATGTTCATGAATCAACGACCATGTGCGTCTCTCACATGCACCAAATGTAAGTAGTACACAAAAGAGACCCTCTGAATAACAACCAATGAGGAAAATTGTCGACAAAGGAGAGGAAACCACCAATAGGGCCAATGGAATCCAAGACACTACACGAATCCCAATGTGTGAATAGATTTCTTGCCTTCGAACACAATGGAAATGCCCAATCAATGACCAATGAGGAGATATCATTTGTTGGGTTCAAGGTTACATACCAATGATGAAAGTAGGCCCGGGGTGCAAGGTAGGACAACAACTTCATGTGATTATGAGATACACTAAGGGTATGGCCGACATGCAAAGTCAAGAGTTTTGAGGAATGGTCGACACAGGCTAATACTTCCTCTGAACAAGAGCATGAGACATATGAATAAATCAGACATCATAGACTTAACACTGATCATTGAAAAAAGTTTGTGACGCAGGAGGCATCAACAAAATCTCCATAGGGACTGGAAGAATAACTAGTCGGAGG
>ML784975.1:127911-140506 GCA_009831015.1 Picea engelmannii | reverse complement strand
CTCCAAGCAAGTGTGCCTTGGTAATTTTAGCCAATATCACCTTTAGGGAGAAAATTTCAGTCCTCCCTCTCGTGAAAGGTGAGTTGTGATGTAAAAATGAGAGTACTTCATGTTTATTTATACAAAATTTTGACCTTTAATTAATTTTTAGGTCAAAATAAGGCCGACCTGCCCAATTTGCAATAAAATTCAATTTTGAAATAATAAAAATTAATTAGCATCTAAAGACACTTCCAAGGGTGACATCATGCCCCTCTAGGGTGACGTTGAGGCCTGAAGGTGGAACGTTGAGCCTAAAATGTAGGGCGCTTGGCCTCTAGAGGCCCCAGATGATGCCCACACGTGCTACCATGCTCATAAATGCCTCCAAAATGAAAACCCTAGCTTTGGATGACGTCTAGGGTGATGATGGTGACGTACAAGGCCCTCAAAGGCCAACGTCAATGTGGAAGAGCAAGGCCCCCCTGGGTCTAGGTTTGCCAGGGTGCCTCTAAAGGAAACGTCCTTCTTTTTCCTGGTGCAAATATTTAATTTCTTCTTACCCATCGTTGGGGTTGTGACATCCATCTGTGGGCTTTAAGCCCCCATGAAGGTCCGGGTTAATCATTCCCTCATGTGTACCTGTCCACCGGGAAAGGTCCTACAACAACAACAAGTACACCCTTTAAGGGTTCATAAGTCACATGGATCATAGCATGTAAATCACATCTAATAATTAAATTACCCAAACATGTGTATCAAACCCCCCTTAACCCAAACAAATGCTCAAAGACGTTATGCAGCTTGACAAGTTAGGTTTGGACAAGGTCTCAATGTGTCCTATTGTTGATTTTTCATAAGCTAGGTTAAGCATGTAGTTCATTTAATTTCATCATGTCTTAACCATAAACAAGAATGTTGCAGCAACCAAGATCACAAGAACACAAAATGTATCCTAGGAAACCCTTCTCAATAAGGGAGAAAAACCCAAGCAAATCCTTTACTCTACTCTTCAAGAGAAAGAACTTTCACCACCAAGAATATCCAACACACAAGAGGGTGCACAAAACCCTATAACTCTAGCGCCCAAGAGAGGTGCACAACTTTGAACAAGAAGTGTACTTGCTGAAATTTCCAAAACTCACAAGTGTGTGTGTGTCTACAATGAAATATTTCCTCTTGCTTATATTAGACTTGTCCTATCAACTAAAGTGTCTATTGGCACAATAGGGCTGACCTCACTTAGATATATTATTTATTTATTATTATTATAATTACTATTACTATTACTATTACTATTAATTATCTTTTACAGTTTATCTTTTACACTAGGGGTCATCCTTCAGTTGGGTTGATATTCTATTAACATCTCTAGAGGACTCCATCAGAATGGTCAAGGAGACCACCCCCGACGATTTCCCAGTTTCCACATGTCCTCCTACTTGATGGATATCGTATGTGTATGCCATCAATATCCCAAGATGGGTTGGGCCTGGCAGCCAACCGACCCTCCCATACACATATACTGCAAAGTGCTCCAAGAGAACAAATATAGGACTGAGTATCACAATATTTGTGATTACGTCTTGGCACATATTTACCGTTTCATCTTTGACTCACCCACTCCATGCATGATCGACAAGGCCCGGGAAATAGTGAGAAGAATAGGAGATTGGAATCTCCTGGAGTACATGACACACATAAGGATATATAGAGCCATCAAATCCCCTCATCTACTCCCCAGGTTTGTCCCTAACAAGTTAGTACTGTAGAAAATCATGTATCAGACTGTGATCCATGAAGTCGGGGACTCACTATATAGAGATAGGAAATCCATCTCTCCCCCTTTATTGTTATGGGTTAGATCGTACTCCTTCGATGGCGTCAAACAATATTAAGCTGAGGTAGACACTTTGTTATCATTCAACTTCAGGGAAGAATTTTTTCGAAGACATTATCCAAAGGAAGTGGTTAGGGAATATTGCAACAAGCACAAACACAGTTGGGAATACACTTCATCCAAGTGGGAAAAGGTATAGATCCATTGTGGTGCTCGAACATATGAAGAGGTTATCTTCAAGTGGAAATGAATACCGTTGGGCATGATCTTAGATGACAAAAAATCCCAAGACGAGGCACATAAGAGAGATGAAGAAGAGGCAACAACGACAACGGAAACCACAACAACAACTACGCATTCATAATCAACAGAGGGAGAGGAGGCAGCTACATATAATAAACAAATAAAGAAAGAGAAAGTTCAGAAGAAGAAAGAGGATGCTGCCAAGAAGAAATGAAAGACAAAGGAAGCCAAGGCCAAAGCAGAAGCGAAGGTGAAAGCAACAATTGAGAAAGAAACAATCAATGGGGCAAAAAAGCAACAATACCAGCAGAGAAAAGGGTAGCAGATGAAGCTGCAACGAAAGCAACCGAAGACGAGAAAAGAAAGAAGGATGAATACACACTTAACATTGACACTTCTCCTATGGAAATCGACATCCCCAGATCATCAGAAAAAATTCCCCTCACTAGCGATCAACTCCTAGTCGGTGAACTTGGATTGGGGCTCCACACACCTTATAAGCCCAACAAGGTGATAAAATCGAAGAGGTTCAGATTCGACAAAGCCACTAACAAAATTGTTCAACAATAGACCAGGAAGCTCCTAGTTACTGGAGGCAAGCCATTGTCAGTCATCACAAAGACTCTGATGTCAAAAGATGTTAGTGAAGACCCGATTTCTGTATCATCCGTGGCCACTGCTTTCACTGTAGCAATGAAACAAAACCTCAAGAATTTTCTTCGTCAAAATGAAGAAAATGATGCTAGGATTAGAGAGTTTGAGGAACAAATCAGGCACGCCAAGAAATACAAAGGAATCCTCAAGGAGTTTAAGGCCTGTGCCGAGAAGGTTAGGTCAGAACTTAATGAGGTTGCTATGGATATGTACGCACACCTTTAAGTCTTCCAACAATTGGTAACACAAATAATAGATCAACATAGATGTGTGTAAGCAAAGAATGTCTAGTTCGTTGCCATCCAAGAAGGCTTAAATGATATGCAACGATGGATCTTCGAGAACCTAGATGCTCTAGCTGAGCTGCCTCGCACCCCAGAAGGAAAAATAAAGATCGACTATGCTACTCTTGATCAATGCCAACAAGCTAGGGAGAGGGGTGAAAAAGAAACAAAGATCTCATTAGCAATATGTGCACAACTCCATAAAGCTGCACACGTTTTGACACATAAGGGGCATCTTCCTCCCATCTAAGATCTCAGGAAAACCAAGATAGAGGCGCAACTCTTTGAAGAAATTCAATAAAACATGGATTAGAGACGAGAGAGTGCTCAGGAAGCTACAAATTTGACAATAGAATTAATGGAGGAACATCTTGTCCAGCCCGTTGTTGAGGAAAATATATGAAATGATCTTACTCAAGCATTTTCAAATTTTGCTTGGCTAAAGCAAAATAGACGAAAATATCACCCTATGTTTATAGCCAAAAAAAATAGCATCCTAACTCACAAGTATTGATTACAAGTGTTTAAGCTAGTCTTTTATCCATAAAAAGCTTGCTGGAAATTTACTTTTTATGTAATTTTCTGAATACAACAGTTGTTGAAATAAATGTAAAGACAAAAGTAAAGTCACCAAGATGATAAACAAGACAGATGAGACATAAAACAATCCTTTATTTCATTCCAATTCACCAAAGAGTCATTCTTTTACAAAATTCCATTAAGAAATTTAGGACCAAAGTCAAGCTTAGACATCCTCGATGGAACATACAAATGGACCTCCGACAAAAAATCAAAAACTAAACTCTAAAAGTTGGATCAACTTGCCACAGATTGCTGCCCACTCGACTCTGCACACTAGCCTTTGTCAGTCATGAAAACTAATTCACAAACATACAAGTCTACACAGATTATCAAAGATAAATCAACACCTCTGAAAAACAAGTGTCTGACTGATGTAATTCATCCCTGCATCTTGTTGTCTACAATAAGACCCTGCTATCATAAAAAGAATTAGGCTTGTGAAAAATTAAGGAATGAATGAAAACTGAACTATCTCAGCATAAACTCAAAGAGAAAACCTTAGTATGCTTCTGTTTCTATCCTCCCTTTGTTCCTCCCTTTCCTTTTGCTTTTAAGCCATTCAAGATTGGTTGAGGTAGTTGAACCACTTCATTAGTTAAGTTAACTAAAGACTCAACCAAATTTTTAGTTAAGGGGAAAAGTAATAATCATAATAAGGGTTATAAATCAATAATAACTAGTAGGTGGGACCACTTGTGACTCCCTTTAGCTTATAACAATCGTAACATTACTAGTTAGTTAAGCAAAACACACCTCCTTGTGACTCCCATCAACATATTCACATTTGACAATTTAGCTCATGACATTTGGAATTATTTTCAAAAATATTGCTCATATATCCAAAATAAAACATGTTGTCCAAAATAAGTCAACTGTCATCAACAATAGATAAAATAAAAACTCAAAATCCATATTTCCCACTTTGGGATGCAATCTTTCCTTGATTGTTGCTGTCACCTTTTGATTTTCCTGAATTTGCCCTTGGCTGCAATGAGCCTTTAAGCCTAATCTCGCTGACCACGTGGGAACAATCGTCCCTCAAATACATCTAGGAAGACACGGATTTGTCAGAGCCATTGAAGGGTGAGGAAGGGGCAACAATGGTTTTTCCTTTGTCAAGGGCATGGTGGCCCTCGGTTTTCAACCTTTTGCTAGCATGAGAGGACTGCACTGGTGAGTCGGGGGGGTAGCTTGGACAATGGGATTAATAGGCGGAGGAGCAGGTAAGGATAAATTAGCCCAGTCACGATGTTGGGAGACTGTCGGGTGGACAATCTCTTGCCATCCATCATTTTCAGGAACCTCGGGTTGCAATGAGATGTGAGGAGGCACATGGATACCAGGGGCTTGTAAAACTTGGAAAGGAAGCCTTTCTGGCCTAGGTTGGACCACTCCTTTCCCAATACAATTGAAAAATCTGACCTGAAACGACTGGCCAAGCTCTTGTGAGTCAACATCAAAATGTATGGAGAACCTTGGCCTTCTTGGGCCTCTGTTCCAGTTACGTCTCCCTTGGTTTCCTCGGCCATGGCTACCTCGGCTGAAAAAAATCATTCCTGCATGCAAGATTGATTAGCAAATAGTCTTTTAAATAACCATACATGACAACTCTTAAAAATATGAAATAGATTTGGCTCAGCAATGTATGAGACTCATGCAATCCAATCCATACAAATTGTTTAACTGTTTATCAATGAGCAAGGGGTGAGTAAAGGGTCCTTGGATAAGTGAGGGGTTTGTATTGAGCGAAACATGATATGATGAGGGGGAAAAAAATACGGTTACTGCTCAAAGAAAACAACAATCAACTGCAAACCAAAGAAAACATCACTGTAATTCAACTAAGACACTACTATTGCCAACTGCTTCAACACAAAAAATTTCTTGACTGTAATCAATTTTAGAACAAGGAGTGGAAAATGAATGTGGGAAGGCAATGGGGTTGTAATTAACGAAAAGAGAAATAATGGTGGGGGAATGTGTTGAAATAATGTAACTGCGAAGAGCATTCTTATTATTATTGGATTAAATCCCCATTGCGGATTAATCATGTCATTATTATTATTATTGTTATTGGATTAATCCCCATTGTGGATTAATCATGTCGGTAATTGTATAAGGACCAAATCCCGTTTTGCGGATTGGTCATTGGACAATTATAAAGGGCAGAATAAGAAGTCGGCCCCAATAGTTATTATGGAAGACCCAAAATTAATTAAAGGTGGGTTTACCCACCCAGAGTGAGAGGTCGGCCCTGCCAGTGGTGACCTTTCACACGTGCCAGTTTTGTATATATAGGAGGCTAGCACTTCACTTCTAACACACAACTCACTTGCTCATTCTCTTATGAGGCAAGCTGCAATTACCAATTGGAGAGAGGAAGAAGAGTGGCGCATCTCTTGGGGAGGAATATCTGTATTGGTTTGAGTTATCTCTTGAACATTGTATAAGCTATTTATGATAAGTAAGTTTTGCTGGGTTTTCTCCCCCTAGAGGGTTTCCCAGGATAAATGATGTGTCTCTTGTGAATGTGTATTTCTCAGTGATCTTGTTCTCATGATGCTCTTATCTATTGAAATGCAAAGAACTATAATAATGGCATAAACATTAACATGGTATCAGAGCCAACCTGAAGAAAGCACAATTTGCAAGAGGAAAAACGTCACTGTTGCAGCACTTGCAAATTAGGGTTTTGAAAAAAAGTATCTCTTTTAAGCTCCCTAAACATCTAGAAAGTTGTGCCCTCCTCCCAGGATCAATTTGGCACTTAGAGCGCACCTTTTCAGTGGCTGGATCTCCTGGAAAGTGAAAACCTAGTTTCACAAAAGTACCAGAAGTACCAGAAAACCAGTACCAAAAGTACCAGAAGGACAGGTCTAGAAATCCACAGATCAGATTTGACGGGGTAAAAATTGGATTTTCTCAGATCTGAGGACACTAGGCTACTTGCCTTAGCCAAGCGCACCTCCTGGTAAGGTCAAAATTTGATTTCGAGCATTTTCAATTTTTGGCTATTTTTGTTGCCGCAAGTACAAGATGTCTGCAAGCACAAAGCTTGTTGAGAAACTAGAAAGCATAGACAACTTTCGTGCCTTGAAGTATAGGATCGGTCTGATCCTTGCAGAGAATGACCTATCAAGATTTATCAAAGAAGAAGTGGAGGAACCTGAAGATGTCGTAAAGAAAGCGAAGCATCAGAAGGACTCAATCAGGGCTCATAGAATCATTGCAGACTCAATCAAAGACCACCTGATCCCGTATGTATCGTCAAATAAAACTCCGAAGGAGATGTTTGATGCTCTAAGAAAACTATATGAAGGAAAGAACATTAATCGAAAGATGAATCTAAGAACTCAGTTGAAGAATACTACGATGCAAAAAGGAGAAATGATTCAAGAATATTTCTCCCGAATCTCCGAAATAAAAGAACAGTTGAAAGCGATTGGAGACACCATCGACGAAGACGAATTTGTAATAACCACCCTAAATGGTCTCGCATGACGTTGTGATTCCTCGCTTCTGACCTAGTTGTTAGACGTAAAGCGAGATGATGATATTTCTTGCTTTTGACCTAGTTGTTAGACGTAAAGCAAGATGTGACTGACACTGAGCTACCAGCTTAACAGCTGTGACATTGAGCCAGTGTAGTACTGTGATGTGCCAGCCTAGTGCTGTGATGAGGTATCATTTTTTACTGATGCAGATGATGATAGCATTCTTTTGAGAATGATGATGCTGCCGATGAAGAAAAATTCCGATGACTCATAAATATGCTAGCCAATGTTTCAAGATGATATTGACGATACTGTCCTCCAGATGCCACTGATGATGCAGACCTCTCTCGCCTGATGCTGATGAAGAATACCCTTCTTGTTAAGGGGGAGTGTTGAAATAATGTAACTGCGAAGAGCATTCTTATTATTATTGGATTAAATCCCCATTGCAGATTAATCATGTCATTATTATTGTTATTGTTATTGGATTAATCCTCATTGTGGATTAATCACGTCGGTAATTGTATAAGGACCAAATCCCCTTTTGCGGATTGGTCATCAGAGAATTATAAAGGGCAGAATAAGAAGTCAGCCCTAGCAGTTATTATGGAAGACCCATAATTAATTAAAGGTGGGTTTACCCACCCAAAGTGAGAGGTCGGCCCTGCCAGTGGTGACCTTTCACACGTGCCATTTTTGTATATATAGGAGGCTAGCGCCTCACTTCTAACACACAACTCACTTGCTCATTCTCTTATGAGGCAAGCTGCAATTACCAATTGGAGAGAGGGAGAAGAGTGGCGCATCTCTTGGGGAGGAATATCTGTATTGGTTTGAGTTATCTCTTGAACATTGTATAAGCTTTTTATGATAAGGAGGTTTTGTTGGGTTTTCTTCCCCTAGAGGGTTTCCCAGGATAAATGTTGTGTCTCTTGTGAATGTGTATTTCTCAGTGATCTTGTTCTCATGATGCTCTTATCTATTGAAATGCAAAGAACTATACTAATGGCATAAACATTAACAGAATGAGAGTGGGTATTGTTCATAAAATTAATTAAGTAATCCATATAATCAATCTGTTAAAAGGAGATACACCAACCAAATGATCACTGTGACCTAGTAACAATTACCGTGTATCAACTAGTTCACTGTTCATAATCAAATATCTAACACAGTGCCATCAACAAGACAATACACATTCCACAACGATATGTAAGGGAGTTATGTCCCTCTTATTCATCCAATCAACATCTTATAACAATTTTGAAATGTACAATAGTAACCATTTCCACTCCGTTAATCACCAAAAACAACCACTGCCCACACATTACTTCAATCATCAAATACACTCAAAAGTCGTGTTTCAAAATTGCAATGAAGTTATATTGTCATTGCAATTGGGCTTGTCATTTAAAATGCATGACATTCGTTAAACATACACAGTGGACAACCAACCCAATAATCCAGATTTAAATTGAAAAAACCCTGACTCACCATTTAAATAGACAGACAACAACCACCATTCCAACGAATGCTATGTTGTAGAAAACACAAAATAATTCAATCAATGCAAGTGTAATTCTGTGACTGCACAAGCCCAATTCAACACGACTCTAAATAATAAAAACGTTGGGCTATCCATCCAATTCAACGAGGCATCAACAATAGGCCCAAATTCATAACACAAATCAAATTGCAACAAAGCCATGTTAAAAACTCTGTGACTATCTCTGAGCGCGCAACCCAAAAAACACTCATAGCATATAGAGTGGGAAGCCATACCATAAATACCACGATGCAACATTCCCATCTGACAAATTTAAACACACAGTCAACCTATCGTGCAGAGTTATCAATCTGCTATGCGGAGATAGCAACATAATTGCTCAAATCAATCAAACTGTAACAAATCATAATGTGTAAAAACTTGTGCCCATTCTTGATGACACAATCAAATAGCCATAACGTATACAGTGGGTGGAAATACCATAAGCACCCCGATTTCAATAATCATTTGGCCATTAAAAACAACAGTTACAGTAATCATTGACTCATGCTTATAGGAACGCCACTCATACCAATGTATCAAGCGCGAAGCATCATTGTGCATTGATCAATTAAAAACAGTGTTGGGTGATCAATTTAATAAACACAAGGACAATGACTATGTATTTGCTCCAACAACTAATTTCAATCAACCATGCTGAGCTTACCCACCCAATAATATCAATCACAATGACTAGATGCCAAAACCAACACCACTTTCATACAATCAACGGGGCGAGCCAATAATCAAATCTACACCAATCCATAACAATCAATAGTAAACCCGACAGGCCACAACAGTCTTTTATACCAACCCTTGGGCTTGAGGAGTCGAGGGTTTGTTCTTGTGGACCAACACAGGGAGGCTAGAGTCAACTCCTCTCAATGGTGAAAACCTCCAAGACCAACGGTGCATACACAGAGAACACCACAATTTATTTCGTGGGCAGGGTGACGAAATCCGTGACAGTAGAGGTTATAACCAGAGAAGCAAGGCTCCATTTCATCCTTGTAACGATGCTTAGCACACGCAGGGTATAACCCTCGTGGCTCTCTAGTCAACCAACTACAATGCTGAGGTGAAAACAGGGCCAAGAAGAAGTAACATAACCCACTGCGCGACCATAGTAGCAAAATAATCCAATGCCCAAGCAAACAATGTGCAGTGACACAAAGCACTTCCAACCATCAAACCCCATAAATCCAAAGCTTGGGTATGGTGAAACGAAATGCGGGAAGACAACCAGACACTCAAGACCAAACAAAAACCCTCCAACTAAAACCAGCAAGGATGACAGAGAGCCTCATGGCTGCTAACGTTTCGAATACTGTGACTTCAAAACATTTTTGCAAAGCCAACATCGATCTATTCCAAAGAAAATCACAATTTCACACAGTTTCTGCACTTAAGGAAAGCACAACCCATACATTCGAGCCAATATCCATGTCATAAATAGAGCAAAATCATGGATGACAAAAAAAAGACATACCTGTGATCAAAACACCTTAAAACATGAGTTGGTCGAGCGGTTCATCTCTTCTAGGAAGTCGGAGCATAACCACATCAACACAATTGAACAATAGCCCGATTAGGGTGGCAGCCATTGGAAGGAGTAAAGGTGACGTGCAGTAAATGCACATCGCCTCCACCCTCTAGTCATTTAATTCATCATTACACGTCAACCAATAATCCATTAACTCAATTAATTAAACCATATATCGAAACCATCAACCATTAAAACCAACAACGTGATCCATATCAACTCATGCCATAACATAATCACCATGCATATCAACTATATAACTAAAAAAAATCGCATAGCTATTAACTTAGTAGCTAGGATAACAACAACCCATTAAAAATCGATGCATGTTGTATAGTATATAACATGGTTTAGTTTCTTCCTTTTTCTTTTATATTGTCTTTTGCCTATTGCTTGTATATGTTATTGCTAACATGTTTATTGTGCAGGTCTCCTAGTAATAGATCCCAATAATAGATATCGGTGGTAACAAGGATAACATAGGTCGTTGTAAAATAAAACTTGAGCCTAAAGCAACATAAAAACACAGAACATGCCTTCTCAATCACCAATAAACCAAGATTATATCTCCATGTAAGCAGTGTCGAACATTAGCACAACATCAAATTAGCACCAGACCTGATCTTCAATCTACAAGGGGGTCCCACCTACTAGTATTATTTAGCTTTAATAATAATAGGCTTTAGCAACACTTTGCGGAAAAAACTTCGTTGCGATTTTAATCATCAACAAACTGGTGACTCCACAGGGAAATCTGTTTTCAACAGATTTAGAACTCAGAACTCATGGTTTCACAGACCAAGAACAAAAGGTGAAGAAGATATAACCAAGAAGATTATGCAACAGGGGGAAGTGAGAGGATTTAATGGAAAGATGACTAGGGATTTGGGAATAATTCATGAAAATTGTTAAGTATGAGGGCTTTTTACCACTATATGCATAATCGTTCGACCAGAATCTGCTCTTAATTTTAAAGATAATTTTTTTTTAGTCTTTCTCTTGAAATCTCAATGGATGAAGAAATGGCAAGAATAAGTGGGAGATAACCAATTCTTTACAAGACAACAGTGGAAATATATAACAATTTCAAGGGTCCTTCAGAGGAGACATCATAACAGTTGTGTAAGCTTGATTTTTATCGACTAACAATGCTTTGCAGGAGTGTCACTGTGGCATAATTGATCCAACATGTTATCTTGACCAATCTAACTAAAAGATGACAGGCAACAAAATCATGACAGAAGTAAAAAAGCAGGAATTAAAATAACAGTAATAAAAGATAGAAATGAAAAAGCAGCAAGAACAATTTTAACCCAGAAAGCAGAAGTCAAACTACTGTAAAGCAGAAAAGAGAAGCACAAAAAAATGAAAGCAAATCTAAGCTACTAGTATACAAAAAAACCAGACAACATTAGAACCTTTCACGTTGGTCCTGTTGCCGTCCTTATACACACTTGCAAACGTGAGTTGAGTTCGGCTCACTCAGTGTGTCCTTGGAGGCACAATGCCTAGGTTCACAGCCCACGCTATCACTTTGATCGGAACCTCTTTCATCTAGGCTTACTCCTAGGGAATCCAAAGGGGGTAGTCCTTAGTTACTAGATGAATTAAGTTAGATTCTAGGAGTTAATTTTAATTGGTTAAGGTTAGAGGGGATTCTAATCCTAAGATGCTAAGGCAACCATGCAATGTGCAAGGGTTAGCATGACAAGCAATTCCTTTCCCTAGGTCAACTAAGATTAGTGCCTAAAAATTGGACAAGGGTTCAACTATATTTCAAGGTGGTTAATTACAAAAGAATTACAAGTTATAAATTTACAAAAGAATAAATTAATCCAAAATACAATTACTTACATGAAAGAATAACATGTACATTCATTTACAAGCTTTACAAAAGAATGAGATTTTACAATCTAACCAAGTATGTTTAATGTGTGCAGGAAAAAGAAGACTTGAACATTCACCACATCATCATTCACACTAGATCATCAACATACCACTTCATCAACAAGATTATCAAGATTAAGCACAATTACTATGAAGGAAAGAAGACAATCTACACTCTTTACTATCAACCCCCCCCAATATTATTAGATGTGGCCAAGGGATTAAATAGTTAGGCTTTTCTTAAGGATTTTAAATTTATTTGGCTTTCACCAAAGCCTCCTCCTCCTGTTGCCAAATAACTGCCGGGTGCTCAAGATAGTAAGGCAACGAGACCCACCCTAGCTTCCACGGTCAGCCCTGATAGTAAGAGTACTTCCCGGAGAGGACACCCACCTGGAGTGCCATGGGACAGTCCCCTGCCACTACCCTCCGTTGTTTTCCTCAAACCCGTTTTAGATGGTGGAGATGGTGGTCTAAGGTACCCTAAAATAGTCTATTAAGTGTATATATCAATTAGGTAGACTTTTAGGTGATTACAAGAGT
>ML784975.1:114788-124941 GCA_009831015.1 Picea engelmannii | reverse complement strand
CTCATGCAGACCTATTACATTATTAACCCACGCAGGGGTGCGGAAATTCCAATTACAAAAATAAGTGTTGGGCCAAACACAGCCCTGTAGAACCAAGAATCTTCAATAATACTGCATCTGACGATACATCTCTTCATGGCACAGGAGTTGACCACCGGTGTCAAATGGGCGGTCAACATCTGGCTCCACATGGGGATGTGTGTTCGATCTTCTCACTTGGAGACGAAGAGCATATGAGAATCCAGCACCTACAAAACAGAGTGCTCACCGTAGCGCACACCAAAAATTAACATTACTATACATTTATACAAAAATAAATCAATGAATGCTATACAACATTTACATAATGAAATAAGTAAAGTACAACATCATAATTTACAACAAATGAAATCTATGGTACAAAAAAAAAAATATTATGAGTACATATTGACATAATGAATCAAATAATACAAAATTAAAAATACAAGGAAGGGTTAGAGATACGTTACAACCACCCATGCAATGGGTGAAATGATGCCACAAGTGTCTGAAGCATCCAAGTCCAGGATGACTCACAGAAAACCCCTTCCCAAGTTTTATCAACTTGGAACTTTTTGTAAGGAAGAACCAGCCAACCACCATGCTCCTTCCTCCTTTAAACCAAACACTGGAACATAACAAGCCCTGTAAACTCTAAATACTTTGTTGCTCATGACTGTCAAGGTGGGAGGCCAACCAATACTCTTAATGATATGACATTGTTAAACTGAAGTTGCCTTCCATTTCCACATAGTTCTGCATTAACTCATCTTCTGGTTGAGAAGTTGAAAAAGAACATACCACAGGAACCATCATACTGTTTTCTTCAAGATTTTCAAAGCTACCCTTCAAAAAGATTGGTTCCACGGGAGGAGGGTGGGGACTTGAATCATCTAGATATTCAACATTTTCCAACTCAAGTTCCTTTACCTCCTCAAAATAAAAGACTGCCTCATCCATGGATTCATCCAGAATCTCCCAATGAATTTCCTCATCTTTTTCATTATCAATAATAAGTTCAAGGGGGTTCAGATATTCAATATAAGTTTCTGTAAAGTCATCATCAATGACTTCCAATTGATCTTCTATGGCCACAAATTGTTCATTTATGGCTTCACATTGTTCTTCTTGGGAAAGTTGCACGTTCTGAATTATTTCTTTAAGCTCCTCAAAAGGGGGATTTTTTACAAGGTATCTAAAGTTATGTACACCTACTTTATTTATAGAAGAATCCTCTTCGTTTACCTCTTCGGAGAGATTGGCTACAACAAAAGCTTTTCCTTCCATGAATTGTTTCAGATGCATCTGTTGTTTAGGGATGACAACCATGTCTAGAAGGGTTGCATCTGCTTTGATGTTAGCCAACTGATTCAAGATATTATATTTGGAAGAGGAGAGAGGGGGAGTGATTCCTTGACTCTCAGGAACCTTAGGAACCTGGAGAATAGCAACGATTGAGGATGAGCTCGGGGTAGAAGAACTGCGGGGAAGATCAAATTTTCCCTTGGGAGCATAGGCTTTGTTCCTAGTGTTGATGACCATGACATCTTCTGCCTCTACAAGGTCTTGGACAACGATAGTAGCTTCTAGTCCTTTACCAAAGATCTTATCTCTAACACTCTTCTTTACCTCACATGTGGTTTCTTTGTGGTGTTCCTCACAAAAGTTACACCAACTTCGAGGCAGGATAGCTTTAGGATGAAAATTGTTTTCAACCGGATTTCTAAAGGGGGGTGTAGAAGAGGTTGAAGCTCCAGGGGTGAGAGGAGAAATAGTTCCTTTCTGCTCATACACTATCATACGATTGTTCATGTCTTGTACTAGCTATAAGAGGGAGGACATGTATGTTTGTCTAACCGAGTTTCCCTAGGGAAGACCTGTTCTTTCGAGCTATTCTTCATACTCTGAGCAAGTATGCAAAGCAGAACCGAGATTATCAATGGCTTTTTCCTCAAGCCTATGATGGTAGGGGGAAGGAAACACATTGTAGTAATGCATGAACGTAGCTTGGTTATGGGGCTGAATGAGTTCGGGGATTTGATTGTATAACTTGGTGAAACACAAGTTGAAGGACTTGATAGTTTCACCAGCCTTATAGGTAACGTTATTATACTTCCTCAACTTCTCGGGTGGGCTTTTAGATTGCCCATAAGTGGATTGGAACCAATATATTAACTCCTCCCAAGTAGACAGAATCTTAGGAGGAAGGTCAAAGAAGTCGACCGCAGCCTTTCCTTCCAAGGAATTTACGAATAAGCGCATGCAAGTATCATTGTCATTAGCCCCTATGTTATGAAAAGCATTAGAAAATGCCACCAGGTGTTTGTTTGTAGTGACAGTGTTATTTCCTGAAAACCTAGGAATATGCTCTTTAAATTTAGGGAGTGGATGAGTAGCAGGTGCTAGGTTAAGAGAAGATGACACATGCCATGGTGTGGTTATGGCATCTTCTTCGAACTGACTTTGGCGGGATTTGTGGTAGATTGGAGATGGATTTGTGGCTATATAAGCTACCAATCACTAATGATGATGAAGACTAAGAAGATGCAGTGCCACCAGAGCCACCACTAGATGCCATCTTGTGGATGATAGATGGGGGAAAGAAAGACGAACTGAATGAATCAGATAAAGTTTTCCTTAGAGCACTTTATTGGGCAGATAACACAATGTTTCTTCTTCCTATTTCATCAATAGAGTTGATTTCAAGTGACAAACTTCTTCTTCTTCTAGAAGCACGAGAGTCTAAGGACATGAAAGAAGGCCAAAACTTGAAGAAACAAAAGGGTTACCGTTGATTTCTAGGTTGTCTGCGTCTAGCTTCCAATTGTTCTTGAGCACTAATATCTCATTCAATTGCTGCCAAAGAAAGGTTAAGCTCAGCACAGGTATTGGCAATGTCTAAGATGGTATTAAACAGATTCAAAGCAATGATGGTCTGATCTTGAAGACCAAGCTCAATATTGGGATGCCTTGCAACAGGAACAATCATTAAGAATAAAACAGTCAAAGAATCAATATCAGAAAAGAAAGATATATCGATGAAAATCGAGTATAAAAATTAACCAGAGAGATATCAAAGATGTCCCCAGTATGGTCGCCACATAAATGTTAAGGAAAATATATGAAATGATCTTACTCAAGCATTTTCAGATTTTGTTTGGCTAAGGAAAAATAGACAGGAATATCACCCTATGTTTATAGCCAACAAAAATAACATCCTAAGTCACAAGTATTGATTACAAGTGCTTAGGCTATTCTTTTATCAATAAAAAGTTTGCTAGAAATTTAGTTTTTATGTAATTTTCTGAATATAACAGATGCTGAAATAAATGTAAAGACAGAAGTAAAGTCACCAAGATGATAATCAAGATAGGTGAGACATAAATCAATCCTTTATTTCATTCCAATGCACCAAAGAGTCATTCTTTTACAAAATTTCGTGCAGAAATTTAGGACCAAAGCCAAACTCAGACATCCCTGATGGAACATACAAAAGGACCTCCGACAATAAATCAAAAACTGAACTCTAAAAGTTGGGTCAACTTGCCATAGATTGCTGCCCACTCGACTCTACACAATAGCCTTTGTCAGTCATGAAAATTAATTCACAAACAAACAAGTCTACACAGACTATCAAAGATAGATCAACACCTCTGAAAAATAAGTGTCTGAATGATGTAATCCAACCTCGAATCTTGTTGTCTACAATAAGACCCTACTATCATAAAAAGAATTAGGCTTGTGATAAATTAAGGAATGAATGAAAACTGAACTATCTAAACATAAACTCAAAGAGCAAACCTTAGTATGCTTATGCTTCTATCCTGCCTTTCCTTTTGCTTTTAAGCCATTCGGGATTGGTTGAGGTAGTTGAACCACTTCATTAGTTAAGTTAACTAAAGACTCAACCAACTTTTTAGTTAAGGGGGAAAAGTAATAATCATAATAAGAGTTATAAATAAATAATAACTAGTAGGTGGGACCCCTTGTGACTCCCTTTAGCTCATAACAATCATAACATAACTAGTTAGTTAAGCAAAACACACCTCCTTGTGACTCCCATCAACATATTCACATTTGATAATTTAGCTCATGATATTTGGAATTATTTTCAAAATTATTGCTCACATATCCAAAATAAAACATGTTGTCCAAAAATTTCTGAAGTCAATTGTCATCAACAATAGATAAAATAAAAACTCAAAAGCCATATTTCCCACTCTAGGATGTAATCTTTCCTTGATTGTTGCTGTCACCTTTCGATTTTCTTGAATTTTCCCTTGGTTGCGCTGAGCCTTTAGGCCTAATCTCGTTGACCACGTGGGAACAATCATCCCTCAAATGCATCCGGGAAGACACGGATTTGTCAGAGCCATTGGAGGGTGAGGAAGGGGCAACAATGGATTTTCCTTTGTCAAGGGCATGGTGGGCCTGAGTTTTCAACCTTTTTCCAGCATGAGAGGACTGCACTGATGAGTGGGGGGGCATCTTGGACAATGAGGTTAATAGGCGGAGAAGCAGGTAAGGATAAATTAGTCTAGCCACGATGTTGGGAGACTATTGGGTGGACAATCTCTTGCCATCCATCATTTTCAAGAACCTCGGGTTGCAATGAGGCGTGAGGAGGCACAGGGATACCAGGGGCTTGCAGAACTTGGAAAGGAGGCCATTTTGGGCTAGGTTGGACCACTCCTTTCCCAATCCAATAGAAAAATCTGGCCTGAAACAACTGACCAAGCTCTTGTGACTCGGCATCCAAATGTATGGAGAACCTTGGCCTTCTTGGGCCTTTGTTCCAGTTACCTCTCCCTCGGTTTCCTCGGCCATGGCTACCTCAACTGAAAAAAATCATTCCTGCATGCATGATTGATTAGAAAATAGTCTTTTAAATAACCATACATGCCAACTCTTAAAAATATGAAACAGATTTGGCTCAACAATGTATGAGACTCATCCAATCCAATCCATACAAATTGTTTAACTGTTTATCAATGAGCAGGGGGTGAATAAAGGGTCCTGGGATAAGTGAGGGGTTTGTATTGAGCGAAACATTATATGATGAGGCGGGGGGGGGCGAGGGGGAATACGGTTACCACTCAAAGACAACAACAATCAACCACAAACCAAAGAAAACATCACTGTAATTCAACCAAGACACTGCTACCACCAACTGCTTCAACACAAAAATTTTCTTGACTGTAATCAATTTTAGAAAATGGAGTGGAAAATGAACGTGGGAAGGCGATGGGGTTGTAATTAGCGAAAATAAAAATAATGGTGGGGGAATGAGAGTGGGTATTGTTCATAAAATTAATTAAGTAATCCATATAATCAATCTGTTAAAAGGAGATACACCAACCAAATGATCACTGTGACTCAATAACAACTATTGTGTATCAACTAGTTCATTGTTCATAATCAAATATCTAACACAGTGCCATCAACAAGACAATATACATTCCACAACAATCTGTAAGGGAGTTTTGTCCCTCTTATTCATCCAATCAACATCTTATAACAATTCTCAAATGTACAATAGTAACCATTTCCACTCCGCTAATCACCAAAAACAACCACTGCCCACACATTACTTCAATCATCAAATACACTCAAAAGTCGTGTTTCAAAATTGCAATGAAGTTATATTGTCACTGCAATTGGACCTATCATTTAAAATTCATGACATTCGTTAAACATACATAGTGGACAACCAACCCAATAATCTAGATTTAAATTGCAAAAACCCTGACTCACCATTTAAACATGCATACAACAACCACCATTCCAACTCATGCTATGTTGTAGAAAACAAAAAATAATTCAATCAATGCAAGTGTATTTCTATGACTGCACAAGCCCAATTTAACGCGACTCTAAATAATCAAAAAGTTGGGCTATCCATCCAATTCAACGAGGCATCAACAACATGCCTAAATTCATAACACAAATCAAATTGCAACAAAGCCATGTTAAAAAATCTGTGACTATCTCTGAGTGCACAAACCAAAAAACACTCAGAGCATACACAGTGGGCAACCATACCATAAACACCACAATGCAACATTCCCATTTGACAAATTTAAACACACAGTCAACCTACCGTGCCGAGTTATCAATCCGCTACAAGGAGATAGCAACATAATTGCTCAAATCAATCAAATTGTAACAAATCATATTGTGTAAAAACTTGTGCCCATTCTTGATGATGCAATCAAATAACCATAACATATACAGTGGGTGGAAATACCATAAGCACCCCGATTTCAATAATCATTTGGCCATTAAAAACAACAGTTACAGTAATCATTGACTCATGCTTATAGGAACGCCACTCATACAAATGTATCAAGCGCGAAGCATCATTGTGCATTGATCAATTAAAAACAGTGTTGGGTGATCAATTTAATAAACACAAGGAAAATGACTATGTATTTGATCCAACAACTCATTTCAATCAACCATGCTGAGCTTACCCACCCAATAATAACAATCGCAGTGACTAGATGCCAAAACCAACACCACTGTCATACAATCAACGGGGCGAGCCAGTAAACATTTCTACACCAATCCATAACAATCAATAGTAAACCTGACAGGCCACAATAGTCTTTTTCCTTATAGAATGTATTTTTCCTTATAGATGGTTCTTTTGCAAATCGAAATAATTATTACAACTTTGCTTACTCTTTCTTATCTTTTGTCCTGAGATGATTAGTTGCTTATGTATGTGATTTCATGACTTAGACTAATATGGTTATGTGACTAATATGGTTATGTTATATGTATGCATGTGTTGCCTAACCTGGTTGCTTCTTAACAACTACCCAGAAGAAGTCATTTGTAGGGATTAGTTTCATTTATAGCTACTCATTTGGTTACTGTAGTTTCTCCTAGATAGGATAGGTTAGACTGGATTTTATTTCTACACTCAGTTAGTTTGCATCTCATTCAAAACCATCCAATCACCCCTCAAACACAATAATGGTAACTGGGGCAGAATCTAGATGGGTTTCCTAAACCAAACAATGCATAGTCTAATTGGGAACGTGTACCAGGGAGTACCCCTTATAGTTGAAGGAAAATTATGTTGCATCAACATTAGCACTAGAAGGAGGGCCTAATTTGCATGGCTAACTTAAATTTCCAACAAACCCATGGCGAGTCCTGTGATAATAATCATGTCCAACAACGCATTCCATATATCCCTTCTTAGCAGGATATAACCTTTGAACATTCCAACCATGCATTTGAAAATGCTTCTGCAAGTCCTGAAGCCCATCTCGAAGCTCGGTATCATGTCCCTAACGAGGAGTTTGTTGGAACTTGATGCCTCACTTGCTCGTACACCAAGTTACTTGGCCAACTACCAACAACTTCAACACTACCTAGGAGAAGAGCTACCCGTGTGAGACGACCGAAGAACCAATCTAACATTCTTTTCGACTCCATGGAGGATTTGATCGAAACTTCTCTACAGGAAATACCCATACCTTTGGACCGAATACCTTCCACACCCGTTGGTCCTACTCCTCTCGGTTTGAAACACCACTCTGACAGTGAACATTCAGGATTTGATTTTGACGATAACATGGCTGAAAATCAGAATGTAGTTCCACCATGGATGTTCCAAGGAGATTTAAACTTACCTAGCCCTTCACATGAATTGCCCAAATGACCAAGAAGACTTATCTCAAAGTTATACCTAGACAAAGCTTGCTCATCAAAAGACCATGTAAAGAATTTATTTCTAGCCACTTGACTCCTTGACGTTTGTTACAAAGATGTGATCTGTACACTCTTCCTTTACACTTTCGAGAACAAGGCTTCCACATGGTATTTTAACCTACCAGTTGGCTTTATAACTTGCTAGAATGATTTCGAAAAAGCCTTCATCAGAAAGTTTGGGGATGAGAAAACTCCTGCGACCATATTAAAGGAACTAATGGCCTCTAAGATCATTGTGCCTCTACCTTGTTGTCTTGGTTTGTTGTATCCAACCACCCACCCAGATTTGGAACAACCTACCTACCCAAACAAGCATCCGCCAATGTAACCATCATTGTCATTGTGGAGTCCACTACGACTTCCTTAGCTGAATTTTCTATTTTCTCCAACTTCCCACCCAGATATAGAACGTTTTTCCTACCCAAAAAAGCATGCGTCATTGTAGCCACAATTGTCACCGCGGAGTCCAGTATGGTAGCAAGCCTAGTGAGCCTTTGCTCTGACACCTTCATTGAATCAATGTCCACCGAAGATTGTCCAAGACCTCCTCCCAAGGACCATTATGAGGTCTCTCTTCAAGACAAACTCGTCCAATTTCTCTATTGCAACGTTGCTTGGATCCTTTATTGTAGAAACCATGCTCAAGAAGGTCATTTTTCCAATAGCTTCTTGACTCCTCCTCACGGTAGGGACAACACATGGATCTTGGCTTGAAAAGATGACCAAACATTCTAAGAGAAGCATAGGTGTTTCCTTGCCTTTTCCTTCCTTAGACCTCTTTCCCAAGAACAACCTCAAAGTACTCCATAGGCACAATGGTGAAACTTGCAATTCCACTCTAATTTCCAAGCTTTAAGGTGACTTCATTGGTCATACCAATCACCTTTTCCACCCTTGAGTTCATTGCTTTGAAGGAAATCATTGTTGGCTCAATTTGCAAACCAAGCTCTCTTATGACGTCTTCCTTTATGAATTCATGGGTTGCCCCACTATCAATCATGCCATCCATTTCATAATGATCCTTTGCACAAATCCAACATGAAATAAGCTTACCTTTTTTCTTAGAGTTTTGGTTGCCTGGCCTTGTCCTCGCTAGTGTTCCTAGACAACTTCACCTTTCCTTTGTCTTTTTTCTTGTTCTTGTCGTGTTTCTTCTCTACTTGAGTGTCCTCACCATTCCTTGGAACACATTTTGTATTTTCCTTGTAATCCAACATCGTGTTTTTTGTGGTGATGATTGCTACATGGGTCTACATGTTTTGGCATCGCAGGTCACTCTGCGTCCAAGGTTGCAGTCCATTCATAAAATGGACCAACATATATTTCTCAAACATGTCTTTGATTTCCAACATAAGCCTTGAAAACTCCTTGATATATGCTCACATCATTCCCATGTGCTTAAGAGACAACCATTGATTTTGTGCAATCCAATGTTGATTCATCGACCCACAATGAGCCTTCAAGGCAGTGTTCATCTCCATCAAATTTTCAATCGTATTCAAATTGTGCCTAGTAGCTAAATCCTATGCTTGGTTTCTCCACCAAAGCTTCATGGTACCTGTTATCGCACGGTTTGTAGGAAGGGTTTAGGCAGCTTGAGTCAAGGCTTAAAACCGGCGTAACAGGAGCTTCCCCACCCACTGTCACCTCGATGGGGGGCTCTTTCTATTTAGGAGGGCTAGTCCAAGGGAGACGTCCCTATGTAATCTGGGTTTCTGAAGGGCTTAAAGGGATAATGGACCAAGTTAAAGAATTCCTTTCACAGATTACAACCAAGGATGAGATAGTCAAAGGAGATGTTCCACTGAATGGCACCTGTTTGCGAGACAAGACAGATAAAACTAGAATATATGCTTGCAGTGGGTTAGTACTTCATAGTCAATGACTATCTTTAAACATATATATGAGCAATGATCAAATGCTATTATTGACGAAGTCAATGATTGCTAAACAAGGCAAAAGACTTATATCACTTCTTCAATAAATGCATAAAGATATAGGCATTCAATGTATACAATTAATCCTTGTTACGTCACAATGCAAATCTGCTCATACATATAATGTTGTTGCGTCACAATGCAGAATTAGGTGACGTCAGGCCTAGTTTATGTCAATTTTGGAGGGCAAAAAGTGAACGTTTTGTACATTAGACCATAGAAAATAAGTCTACACTTTAATACCGACCAAACCACAAAGTTTTACACCTAAACAATGGTTAAAAGAGGCTTGACAGTCATACATATTTCTGCTGTTATAATAGTGACGTTAGCCCTAAAACAGATTGGTTTGAGAGACAATGAGTAAGACGTTTTGTCAAATAAGCATGTGGATGCAATTAACAATTCAAGGTCTATCAAACAAGGTGATAAATGTCAAAACGTTTTAGGTCAACCAAGGGTTTTAAGCATGC
>ML784975.1:55157-78341 GCA_009831015.1 Picea engelmannii | reverse complement strand
CTAAGTGAATTATTTGTCAATTAAGTCACCCCCCTTATCACCTTTTCGTTCTAATTCTCCATTGACTTAGGCTTAAGTGACTTTTCCTAAGTATTTAGGCTTAATTTATCGTTTAGCCTTAATTCCTCCTTATTTCTCCATCTAGTTCCCTGTTTGTGCCTAACTATAGTCTACGGGAACATATAGATTACTAAGTCACTCCCTGCTGGCCTAATCTTGGGGACGGGACATCACAGTGAAAGGCATTCTAATGAAGTTATTCCTAGGTAGCTATTGTTTAGGAATGTTGTAAATGACCATGTAAGACAGCACGCGGAATTTCGCGGAATTCTGTCAAGTATAGCTAGGTTTTTTCTTAAGGTTCCGAATTAATTAATTGATTAATTAATTAATTAATTCTGGGTAATTAATGTAAAACTTAGGTCCCGGGATTTGCAATAGGGGTATTTGTACTCAAAATAAAGCTAATGAGACCCCCCTGCACGCATGGCCCAAGTTTCAACTCAATCGGACAAGTTTTGCTAGGTTGTTTGTCCGCTTAGGAGTTTTTCGGGAAAACGACAATTTTAATTGCCAAACCCAGAACATGGGAAAATGTAATTTGTGTAATAATGGACCAAATCAAATGAAGTAAAAGGTAATATGATGAGAATACTCCACCTACCTATCCTAACCCTTCACCTACCCACTTTACCCACTCATTTAATTTACCCATCTTTTAATTTTAATCCTCACGTCCCTCTTAAACCCCACGTGAGCATGTAAGAGCATGTTTTATTTCTTTATTTTGATTTAATAACTTATTTATATGAGTTTGGGTCCCCATATCCACTTATGCATCCACTCACCTACCTCTAAGGAGTGTGGACTCCACACTCCCTCCACCTCTCCCTCACTAAGACTCCCCTCACGTCCTCCACTTACCTTACGTACACCCTTTCCCCACGTGAGTTTATAATAATAATTTAATTGATGTTATAACTCATTTCAAGTTGGTTGAGGGCCCCTCCTCATGAGGTGTGCCCTTCCTCCCTCACCAATACGTTGAGTTTCCTTTTAATTTGAAGCGTGGGCCTCTTTCTGCGTCCCTCTTCCACTCACGTCCCTCTCCACTCACTTCACACTCCTCCCACTCTTCAACCCATGCACTCATTTAAGCTTACGTACCTCTCCCATTGTATTAATTGGAAACTCACTCATTAAATTAAAGCGTGGGACCTATCTTTCTACTCCTCTTCCACTCGTATCTCACTTGAGAGTGTGTATAACACACTCCAACCCCATGCTCCCTCCATCCTCACGTCCCTCTCCACGTAATATTGGATTCTATCCTAAATAAATACGTGGGGCCTCTCCTCTTCCAATTGGTTTCCATTAGAGAGTGTGTTCAACACACTATGCCCATATGCCAACCACACTCCATTTCAAACTCACTTGTTTCCCTCACGCCTCCCCTTGAGAACTCACGCCTTTTCTCATTGAAAAGTGGAAAGATCACACTTAAAAGTGGAATGAAAGCTGGGTTCCCTTCCTTCAACCCATACGTGGGTCTCCTCTTGCCTTTTACACTCCCTCACTTGGCAAGTACGTCGTCCTTTCTTTGCTTTCTCCTCATCACTTCATCCTTTTTCCTTTTTCACTCAACCTAAAAGCCTCTTTTCCCATTGGTTGTTTTTCTCCATGAGTTGTCCCTTCCCTTGGATGTTTGACACATGTTGAAGATCCAAGAGGGGTCTCCTTAGCCTCTCATGCTATTTAAGAGACCTCTCACACACTCTTTCTTCACCTTTCATTATTGCACTATTATGCTACTAGTTTCTCACCATCCCATTCTCTCTATCTCTCTCATTATTGCCATATTTCTTCACTGGTTTTGTTCTTGAAGGGCTTATGGCAATTAGTTGTCACAACCTCTTCCATTGGATAATAAAAAGAAACGCTTTGGAGGATTTTGGGAAGATCTACAAGTATTTTGGATCTTGCAAACATATGAGGTATAATCTTTTCAATTTGATATGATGCATGTATAAATGGATCTTAGGTAAAGTATTTTATTTGAGTAGGTTTTGCAAAGAGTATTCTTGTGAATCTATATATGTGGTTAGCTAGATAATGTGCAAGTATTTCACTTATTAGCTTAACCCTCCATATTATCCATTGTATGCATGCTATTGTGTTGAGTTTTTGCAGGTTGGACTTCAAGGGTTTCATTAGGGTGCCTCTTGGAAGAGTCTCCCTTTGAGATTTTCATACACTCCAAGTTATTTCTGTATTGTTCACCCTTTTCTCATTCTCATTGCGGTAGCTAACTTGCTTAGATAGGTCACCTAAAGTCTTTAAATTTTATGGTTCTTGTATGCACGAAATCTTTGCCTAAAAACAAAGATTTCATAACATTGTCTGAGTGTGTTGCAACTCAAATCAGCAAGCAATAGCTTGTTGATTTTTGCAGATTCTCGCCAGGACAAGGGGGCACTCTGTCCATTTTCATGCACAACACACCCTCAAGCAACTCCTCCCATTGTGGTAAACACTTATCTCTTCTTTCTATGTTCTAAATTACTTTAAAGCAAGCCCAAAGGAGTTGTACCCAAGTGGCTTGCATTCTTCCCCTTTCTGTCTTATTTTCGCAAGCTCTAGATTAGATCTTTTTCGTTTATTTTTCATTCTTAGTTTAGCTAGATTAGTTGTGGTTTCTACATGCATGCTTACGTAAAATAATCTAGAGTAGATCTCATAACATATGCTAGCTTAGAGCCCGTGGAGGCATCGTGGATATTTTGCTTTCAGTTTATCTCGCATGCAGTCTTTAATTTCGTAAACATATCACACATGCATGCGCTAATCGGTTAATTAATTTTTCGGTTCTGTCTTTCACTTTACATGCAAGCAACTGTTTCTTAAGTTTTTCATCTTATGTATGTGCATGCAAGTATCGATATCTTAAGGGCTTAAGCAATCTTTTACAATTCCACAAGTTACTTTCAGTTCTCATACTTCACATTTGCAATATAACAATTTAAGAACTTGTCTGGCAACTTCATTGTTAAAAGGCTTCAGCCTTCACGTATTTCAATTTTCAATATTTTGGCAACTTTGTTGAGCAAGGTACAAGCACTCAATCACACGTCACATTATTTAGCTCATAGATCTAAAATTCATTAATTAGACTTAATAAGACACCTTAACTCACCATCTTCGCCACTTAAAAACTGGGGTTTTGAGGAAAACCACGGAAATTTTCCGGAGTACTCGGCCTTAGGGTTGACCTGTGAAGCTAGGGTGGGCCTCATTGCCTCACTTCTTGAGCATCCAGCAACCACTTGGTAATAGGGGGAGGAGAGTTTTGGGTTGACATCTAGATAGGGCTAAAAAATTAATCTCACACTTAATCACTTAATTCAATTTTCAGTCTACAACACCAAGCATTACATTTACACACTTGCAAGTTCATTGATCTCACTGTCTCTCTTTTTACATTCATACGCAAGTTAAATTATGTGTTGTGGAATTATCGCTTAAGTGGTTATATCTCTTCATCTAGAGCACTTTTCTTCATAGCTTTCATCTATTTTTTTATCTCGTGGTGTGATCCTTCAAGAAGTGCGCATCCACCTGGAGGCATTCTCTTGATTGGGTCTTGAGTGCTTTGCGTCTCTTGGCCATTGAAAAGCAGTCCAACATAGCTCTATCTGTTGTGAGCATGCTTGGCTTCATGTGTTGATCTCTTTATCTTATGTATCTTTAATTCCTGCACATGTGAGCAAACTTGTGAGTATATTGTATATCTTGCATCTAGTCTTAATCTGTATATCTGATTTATTCTTTTGTATCTAAATTGTATTTGTCTTATTGTAATACTTTGTAACTTATCTTGTAACGAACTTTCCCCCTAACTTAGTTGACCCCATTTCCCAATCTTACGCACTAGTCTTAGTTGCCCTAGGAAAAGGTCCGACTCTCATACATAGATAGTTGCATCTTGCATTTGCTGATTGACATCTTAGGCTAGATTCCCCCTGAACTTTTAACCAATTAAAACCAACTCCTAGAACATTAAGTATTAACCTCATCTAGTAACTAGGGTCTACCCCCCTTGGCTTCCCTAGGAGTTAGCCTAGACGGAAGAGGTTCAAGTCAAAGTGACAGCGTGGACTTTGAACCTAGGCATTGTGCCTCCGAGGACACACTAAGTGAGCAGGACTTAGCTCACGTTTGCAAGTGTGTATAGGGACGGCAACAGGGTCACCTAGTGTTTCCCCCTTGAGGTGATCACTTCACCTCTAAAGTGACGGGAATACCTATTCGAGGTGACAATGGGTAGGTGTTCTCTTAGTTGTCTCCATATTGTGGTTTGGGTCAGGATTTTCCCAACCTACAACTTACACGATAACAATCCCAATGAACCCGATCGTAGAATCGATGCTGGAAATTGAATGGAAGTTCAGATAAGATGGTGGTTGTGCAGTGTGGTTACATAGGTTTCTAGTATGCTAAAAGGAGATTGATGGTCGAGATCAAATCAAGGATAGATCTGACAGTTTCTGAGTGGTGAAGTCTGCATTGTGATCTATAAATAGACTACATGAGAAGGAAGGTGTCTGAACTGGTTTCAAAGGATATTTGAATCCTGAGGTTGAGGAAGAAGTAAAGTGAGTTGGAGTCGACCCCATGAAACTTTGTATGTGGACAAATCATTGAGCTCATGAGTTATATAAATAAAAATGCCCAAATCATTTTGAAAAGGTTGTATGGATGGAAATGAGTAAGTGAGGATCATGGAAGAGAAGCTCTAAGGTTTGAAGGTCCAAGGATTCCTACAAAATGAAAGGAAGATAATGCAATTGTTGAGGCTAGCCGGGAGGTGCAAGGAAAAAAGGAACATATGCATGTTATGAACAATAATAGCAAAAGGCGATGCAACAGATTTGAGCAGATGAAGACTTGAAGAATAGAAATGATCCTGCACTGATGACATCTTGAAGAGATTAATGTTTCCAGTGAAATTGATATCCACAAGAAATGTCGAGTTGGTACCCAACTAAGGGGATTGGTGTCTCCCGCATGTTGGTGCCTGCAAACATCATTTCTGAGTTTGTTCTCAGGAAAAGAGATTGGTGTCTCTTGTAGGTTGGTGCCTGCAAACATTATTTCTAAGTTGGTGCTCAGGAGAGGAGATTGGTGTCTCCTGCAGGTTGGTTCCTGCAAAGCATTGTAACAATAGGTTGGTGCCTACAAAATTTTATAAAGAAAGTTTTGTGGTTATCTCCCATTTGGGATTTCACATTAAATCTACGTGTATTGTGGATAATATGTTTGTATGTACATTTTTCATTATCTGCTTATGACTGGTGTAGTAATAAATTAATAAAGATTGTAAGAAAAGTAAAAAAATAGTCTTATACTGATTCACACACCCCCCCCCTTTAGTATAAGTGAGTATGCCAATAGTTACACCATCAAGTGCCCTTGCATTGACTGTAGACAAGTGAGCGTTAGAAGTGGACAAGATACTTGTACATAGGATCTCCCATTTTGGTAAGAATTGAAGGCATGGGTAATTTGTTAGCAGGAAATACAAAGTTGAAAAGGATAACAATTGGGAAAGGAAAGAGGTGTTGTTGCAGTATGAAGACAAGATTCAAGAATTTGAGAATCAAAATCTTGTGGCACTTAAACACGTGTTGGTTGGATGTTTTTGGGATGATAACAAGTTTAGTGGGGGAGGATTTTAACGCCTTTGCCTACAACTAACAATAAGTACAATATCTAAGTGGGCATAGAGAGTTGTCGTAGAAGATTGCAATCCCAAACGTTACTTGCCTGAATAATGGATGTAGTGGTGAATCACACCATGTTTCCTTTATATGAATTGGGATGCCTTAGGAACATGCACGGGAGGTGAAAAGTCAAGGGGTTGGATCTCCCTTACCCATTGGAGTTACCTTGGGTGCACTGTTGGGCACACTTGACATGCACACTGGGTGCACAAGTTGGGCGCATTTGTTGGACGTAAATGGTTGGTGGAAAAGGCACCAAAGGAAGAAAAGTTTGCACTTGGGTCCACCTTAGAATGAAGGGGTGTGGAAGTGCAAGGAAGGTCTCATATAGAATAAGGGTGCCTCAAAGGTGCTAAGGCATATAAAAGAGAAAGAATTGGTTATTCATTCTAGTGAAAAATGAGCTTTGTGGTTTGTGATAAGTTCAGGGTTGGCACAATAGGGGGGATTGTATTGGTTTAGTGAGAAGAAGAATAAGATAGGACCCGTGTTATGAACATAAATAACATAAATATATATAGAATAATATAAATAATAAATAATAATAATTGATTAATGAAAATACATTATAAAGAAAAGAGGTGTTGTATAAAAACGACACGACTATTAACGAAAGGGAACTCCACCTAGGTATATATAATGGGGCCCTTAGTTGTAATCAATCACCATATCTTATTCAATTATTTATTATTTGTCCTATATGGATTTTAACCTATTGTCCTTTTTACATTGGATATTTTTGTAAGTGAATTGTGTTGGTTCCTTACTTTTGGTATCATAGCGTCTTTCCACTAACCTTTGGTCAAGTTTGATATGTGAAAAAGAAAGAAAGAAGAAAAAAAATATCGAGGCAAGTGGCCATTCTTTTCTCATAATAAAGAAAAAAAGAAGACGAGAAGAAAAAAAAAGAAAAGGTTTTCTTAAAGTACACGTGAAGAAGTATAAGTCAAACATGAATTCATAGTTCGAAATAAGTTAAGTTAATTGTCATTTAATGGGTAAGAAATGGTAATTTAAAAGAAAAAGTTCCAAAGAAGAAGGAAGAGTAACTTTTGATTTTACCATTGGTGGTTTACAGGCCCGTGGTTTTGGTAAAGCATTGGTCCATGGTATATATATATAAGGAAGAATTTCGAAAGTGTTTTTAAAGAAGAAAATATAAAGTTATTATTTCAAAGGAAATTATGAATTCCACAAAGAATTCCATTATTTTTGCGAAATGACATTTTTTTGCAGAGGAGCATTATAATTGTCGAGAGTCGTTCATAAATCAAAATGTCATTTGCACAAAGTGTTCTTTTCCCTTAATCAAATATTGAAATGACGCAAAACTAACGGAAATAGATAATATGAAGTTAGTAGATAGAGTTCAAAGAAAACTTGAGCAAACTTTTAGTGAAAATTCAATGAGACTAGAGCAAATGGAAAAATGTCGAGATAAGGATGGTCACCTCAAACAAAAATTTGATATTGACAAGGAGGAAGACGCAGCTCAAGAATCGAAGGAAACGAAAAAATTAGAAGAAAAAATAGCCAAACTTCAACAAAACAAGAAGATTTCACAACAAAAGTATAACTATCTCAAGGACATGTTTCATAAGGAAGTAATGGAAAAATACCAAGAAATTTGTCATTTAAAAAACCACAATCAAAAGTTACTTAATCAGATCAAGAAGTCAAAGGATACAAAACAACGTGTTCAAAAGTGGGAGCACATTGTTTTGTATCCTTTGACTTTTGAATGCATACTTGCACCTTTCACAGTCAGTCTCATAACAAATGCTCTCCTTTATTGAATCCGACACTCTATCAATACACATCTTCACCCTCTATTTGCACCCTAGCATTGAAAGCATTTAAGCTCAATAAACATAAAACCAACCTAATGGAAAGTTAAGTTAATTCGATGAACCAACATTAAGTAATATGTTTTCTTCAACAAAAATCCTTGTATACAAGTTTGAGTCAAATATACACATGAATGTCAACGTGAGAAGTAATCCATCTCCATGGTTATACCCTTTATATATATTTTTGGAAACAAACCTTTTAGAATTATATTAATTGGAAAAGAAAATAAACAACAATCATGTGATTGAGAACAAACAATAAGTTTTAATTGTGCATTAAGTTTTCACATAGCCATAAAGTTCCAACTATTGAGCAAACACAACATGTAAACAAAATAGAGAAGTTAGGCCAAGTAATATTGAGAACTTCAAGCATAAGAGTTTGTCTAAAATTCACAACATTTAAACCAAATAGAGAAGTTTGACCAAGTGATAATGAGGACTTCAAGCATAAGAGTTTGTCTAAAATTCAAAACACTAATAGGAAGTTGCAAATATCTTTAATCTAAATGTTGACCCATAAGTGTGATAAATCTCATATACTTTTTTCTTCTATGTTCTTTTCATTTATTTCCCCATACTTAGAAAAATTTTGATCATCGCGGGTCCCTAATGTATTTACCATGCGATGCCCAACTTCCATGATCCACATAATGCTCACTTAATTTCTGCGACCCTCATTATGCACCTACACATAGAAATTTTTGGAAAGTGGATGTTTGTCCGCAGGTTTGGAGTACTACCCCGATCGTCTCAATTCTCCGTTGCTTCACTATCTCGTTGTTCCGCCTGTCCACTCTCCCACCATTTCGTCATCCCATCATTCTTCCATCCCGTTGTTCCCCTGCTTACCCTGATCACCCGTTGTCCCGCTTGTCCGCTCTCATGTTCATTCACCGCCCTACAACAATGTACGTCACATCATATCGGACTTACCAACGTGCATTAAATTACACTTTCCGGAAATGACTACCACTCATATAAGTGTTAATATCATTATTAATGGCAAGCTTCTTGAGGCAACTTCCCATAAATTTTAATACTAATTCTCATTAAAAATCCTTCAGTTAAGAGCCCCAGAACGTGTTAAAGAAAATAAGCGTATTTCGATAATACCAATTTGAAAAGAGATGTTCATTAAGTCTATCACCTTGGTTAAGTATGACAACTCGAAGAAAGGAATAGTTCTGTGAAGATACTATCAACCTCTTGGGGCAAGAAGACCAAATATTTTAGTGGTCGCAAGCATACATATACTACTCTACATTACCACCCCCAGAAAATAATTCGAACAGGATTTGGGCATCAGGAATTGCATCGACAAGATGCATTCCATAAGTTTATGATTTCAAAGAATCAATTTCATGGTGTATCAACAAGTTTGACAAAGAACGAAGAATTATTCAATTACAGGGAGAATCACCCATCTATTTAGCTCCCTCAACGTTCAAAAGGGTGTTCAAGCTCCCTAGGCTGACGATGACTTTCAAGAGCACCGAAGTTGAAGAATTTTTGAAGACGAATAAAGGAGGATTCAAACTCCTACAGGACTACCTTGAAGATTCAACAACTTTTCCTGAAGATCTCTCAAATATTCAGGTATGTTCATTAAAAATCTCGTACCAACAAATGATGTGGTTATTCACTAGAATAACTGGACAAGAATATATGACTATTGTCCCTAAGCTCGCTTTGTATATACTGTACTTCTCAATTCATGAAAACAAAAACTTTAAGTGGGAAAGGATTATTTCCAGTGAGTTATCTTTTCAGTTGGGAAATTTCAGAAAGAATAAAAAGTTTTATATGTCCTCATATTTGATTTTCGTCGTTATGTATTGTCATGTCTTCAATGGCCTGCCCTTGGCTAGAAAGATCAATTGTAAATTCATCCTTGTGCAAATGTGGTACCCTGCACTTTGGAAACAAAAGGTTGCATAGCACTTCTAGGAAGTGAATAATGTGTTTATCTCTTCTTTTAAAAGGCTAATTTATCGGCCAAGTACATCTAGTTATCCATGGAAGCAACACATTTCTTAGACAAGAAATAAAATTTTGAAGCTTGTTATCCCCAATTCCTAGGGATGACTAACGAGATAATGTCTCAAGGCCCTCAGCTTGCAAACACAGAGTACCGAGAGATAGCTTGACCAACAGTGTCCACTTGAACAGACAGAGACCTGCTTCACCACCATAGTTCCAGGTTCATCATGAGGGTGTCCACCACATCAGTTGGCTTCCAAAAGAGATTGGGTCTTGCTCCATGAGGTACAAGTAAGGTATTATGGTGAATATCATTTCAATATTTGAGGCATTTGAGTTTGTTGCATTTAAAACTTCTTTTGATTATGTAACGTTTTCTTTGAAATTATGCTCTTTGCCTTTTTTGACTTTGGTGGTTGACATTGCACCCTAGTAAGTGGGGTCACCCTTAGGGATAGGTGTGCTACTGGGAGGTCCTCTTGATGAGTCATCGTACCATTCCCGACCATACTTGTGACTTTCGATACTTCATCCCCTCATCTCCTTACCTTTTGGGATTTTTGGGTGTACTGACCCAAGAAGGGATTGTTGCTCGTTTCATGGGAAGAAGGGGCTGAAGGCCTAGAGGCTTGTAGGTGGAAAAATATAAAATCCAATCATTAATATTCTAGATGCTCGCCCAAGTATCCCAAAGACAATGAAATGTCTTTCATAAGAAACTGATGAGACCTGTGAAAAACAACTAATGCAAATGTCAACTAAGATGGAACATGTGTGGGCACTGTTTTTCATGCTTAGGTAGAAGCCCCACACATGTTTTCAACTTGGGGAAGCATGACG
Source organism: Picea engelmannii (assembly GCA_009831015.1). Lineage (NCBI taxonomy): Eukaryota > Viridiplantae > Streptophyta > Pinopsida > Pinales > Pinaceae > Picea > Picea engelmannii. The sequence continues at coordinate 67,888 of ML784975.1, read as the reverse complement.
TGACCAGGGTAGAGTCAAGGTGGGCACTATTTTTCATGTTTAGGTAGAAGCCCCATCTTGACTTCAACCTTGAAACATCTTGAAAGAATAAAAGACAATAAATGGGATTGGAAAAAGGTTGCATTGAAAATGAAGGTGAAACACACCCTCTATAAAGGCACCCATAAATGAGATACTATAGTCCCTTGTATGTCATGAACCCCATGCCCAAGAGTCTTGCCTCCATCCATGTTATTTTATCCACATGTCTTAGAGAGGGGCCCACTTGGAAAACACTCCTAAACTTGAGGTACGATTCACCCAATAGGTCACTTTGTCAACCCTCCCATACTTAAACTTGGAAAATTGCATAGGGTCTTTGAGCACTTATTTATTTTGATGAGGTGGTTTGGATGTACATGCTTAGATGACTCTTTTATTGATTTGATTTTCTCATCATGATGCATTTGACTTGAGACCCTTGGAGGGCGTATTCATTGTCTTTGCAAGACCTAGTTGGTGGACATACTTGGAAGAACAAGCCTAGCTTGGGATTCCTTGGGGCTTGAATCCCACATGTTGGATATCGGGGCCCACATACTGGATGATGATGATTTTATTTGAAGGCCTGATATGACACCATGGAAGACCTAACCCAACCTCTTACTATCCCAACGGCTTGCTCTTGAGTCCAAAACGCCATACAAAGAGGGCTTGATGTCACCCATGGTTGAGGTTGTGGTGGTAGAGTTGCTACTCATTGACACATGGAATGATTTGGTGGGAGATGACTCAAGGAGGCTATAGTGCATAAGAGGGAGGCTCTAGAAGCCCCAATGATCTCAACCTTCTACTTCAACGACTTGCTCAAAGAGTCAAGACGTCACCCTTATAGGGATGACATCACTTTAGGGTTTTTATTTGCATTTTTTAAATTTAAATTTGAATTTCATACTGTAAAGGGGAAAAATAAGGATTGTTGTCCCCTTGCTTTGATATTTACCCTTTGAATGTGGACAAACTATGTTTTAGAGGATTTGTATAAATATAGATCATCTCTATTTCATTTGATCACAACTCTCTCATCTTGGAGAGGATTCTTGGCTGAAATTTGGGCCCTAATTGGGAAATTTTGTCTATCTCTCTTGCTACTATATCTTGCTATGGTTTGCTTTGGCTATTGGATGAAGAAGTAAGGCACTATATTTCTTGGAAGCTTTTTCTTGCTTTTATGGTGGATTTTCTTGGTTAAAAGGAGTTTATCTTGTTAATGCTTGGACTAGGTAAGGAATATTTCATGTTATTGTTTCTTTTCTTGGTGACAAGGTTAATTTGCTAAGATTTTGGGCAGTATAAGGGTATACAACCCCACTAATCCCATCATAATTGTCTTGGAATAATTTGTTGCATAAAGGAATACTAGGAGAAGTAAAAGGGCTTACACCCTCCTAGGTTTTTCCTAACTAGTTTTGCTTGCCTTGGGGAGTAAAAGGGCTTACACTCCAAGGAAGTAGCACAACTAGCTCTTTCATTTAAAAAATACTCCATAACCCAATAGTTAAAGGCACTAGTCTCTTGCATTGGAGAAATAAAATCATTGCATTGAGATACATAGAATTAAGAGATATCGAAATTGTTTAAGTTGGAATATTTTCTACATGTTATAAGCTTTCTTGTGCCCTAAGGGCATCCTCTTTTAGCCAAGGATTTCATTGCTGCAATAAATTTAATGCTACGACCATTAGGGCTACAACAAACTTCACTTTCTTTCATCATTTACTCACTTTTCAACAGTGGAAATTGATTTCTAAACCTAGATCATTGTTTTACCAGTTATGTGCTATATTTTTTACGATTTACTTGTTGATTTTTATGGTTGGAACTTGCTGCTTTAGCAATTGTTTGCTACATCCATAAGGCTGCCCTAACACTTTCTTGATAGCTTCATTTGACAACCCTAATTTACCGTTAAACTTCATGCTTAAGTATTGGAAAGTTATATATTGCTTTAGTACTTCATTGTCCAATAATTATTAACAATTTTGATGGTTAAATATGCAACAACTAGTTGCTTTACTTGCTGATATATATTTATGTTGACTGCTGCAAATAGGGGAAAGAAGCTTAACTTGTTTGTCCATTGGATTTTTTTAACTTGTATCTTGTCTTTTCTTGTGTCTCGGGCAGGTACAACCATCTTCCGCAGATACTCAAACACTTGGCAACCATAAACCACCTCTGAAGCTTGTTGTCAAGCCACTCTCTACTTATCAACTTGACCTATAGGGGCATCTCTTTATAAGTATCACTTTCCATCTCACTTTCCCCCTAGATTCACTCGGGACTCCCCCTCGTGTCAGATTCTTTCTTCATAGAAGTGAGGGAGGGCTTATTTGAGGTGAAAGTGGGTAAAATCTCCCACCGTTATCTCCATCCAATGGATTGGGTTTGGATTTTCCCAACCTATAGTTTGCGTGATAATAAAGCCATGGAAAATTTCAGTGTTATTAGACTCTATTGTTCGCATGAGAAACCTTCATATCTGCCATATTATGTGTCTGATAAAATATTTGCAGTTGAGATATGTAAGCAATATAAATTTTGGGCTCACTTATTTAATAAGAAAAGAAAAAGAGAATCCATCCCACTACCATGGAAAATTAGGGAGATGGTTGTAAAATACCTTACCCATCTTGATGAAATCTCATCTCGGTTTCATTTATTCGATCTCAAGAAAGTAAATAAAATAAAGGGTTTTGACCCTTGTCAATTATTTACAACACATATGACATCTGTTGGATAGAGCATGTCATATACCAAAACATTCTTATATGGAGAAGAAGAAGGTGTCTGTCAAAACCATCAAGGGTTACTTGTGGAAAAATTGCAAGAAGATATTGAGATAGTCATCAATACAACCGATCAACACAAACAACAATGAAGAGTTGTGAATGAGAGAATTTCATGGTCCCCAAGTGTTTCTCAGAAAAGAGGCCTACCAAAAGGAAAACCCCATAATTCAGTTCAAGAATAAATAAAGTCCTCGACGGACAATTCCAATGATGGAGGAGAACAAAACCCCCCTAAGGGAAATATGGAGAAAGCCCATAAACTCCCAATTACTAGTAAGAGGATAATAGGCACAAATAAAGATAGAGAAAGTGAAGACATACCTGGAGATGAAATTGTCCTGGAAGACATGGAAATCAACGTAAATATTGAAGAAATTGAATTTACAGGGATGCAGGAGCATCTCTCCACGTCATCCAGCCAACCAGCCAGCCACGTCGAGCACGTGCATTCAAGATGAAGAGAGGCGCAGTCCTCATTAAAATCTGAATTGAATGTAATTTAATGTCTAGGCTGGTGAGCCATAGAGCCGTGCCTTTACGCAAGCTGTAGATAAGATCGGCCTTAAATGTTTGTAAGGCTAAGATCTAGATCCGATTCTGGACTAGACAGCTATTCAATGTAATTGAATAGGGTAGGTAGGTTGGAGGGAAGCGCTCGAAGAGCCCCCTCATGTAAAAGAGATTTCATATCTCATTTTGTAGGAATGAAGAGTTGAGTAAGTTGAGGGAGCTAAGAAGTTGAGTTGTAGAGCCAGAGAGAGCTCGAGAACACCTTGTAATTACAGGCGTTTGCCATTTTTAATATAAACAGAAGCAGTTGTTCCTGCATGAATTATGTGTTATGTGAATGTCTGTGAGTGTTCTTATATGCTGTAGATGTATACTGTAGGTTTGCATTTGCAGGGGGGTGTTTGATTTCAGGTGAAGGTCTTTGAGGCTTCACACCAGGAGGGTGTGACAGAACGCTGCGGGTTCTGATAGTCGTGCACAGAGGATGCACTTCTGAATACTGCGGGTTCAGACAAAGTCGTGCTGTGGCACAAGAACTGGAATCAACAACTCAGAGGAAGACCTCAAGGTTGCTGAATACCTTGGAGGCAAGGCTGTGTAGGAGAGACACAGTTGCAGACAGAACTTAGCTGTGAGTTCTGTAAAGCTCTGCTAAGTGGGCATTGAGCACAGGCACAAGGTGCAGTTGGAGGAACTCTGTTGTGAGTTCAGACAGAAGCCATAATCACTGAGGATTCTGTGAATCTCTATCAGGTGGGCATTGAGCAGGTGCAAGGGGTGCACAAAGGAAGACTTATGTTGAGAAGTTCAGAGAAAAACCAGAATCACTAAGGATTCTGAGAGCTCTGCCAGGTGGGCATTGAGTGGGTGCATAGGTGCACAGGAGGACATAACTGCTGAACGTTCTATGGAAGAAAGACACTCTGCCAGGTGGGCATTTGAGTCAGTGTGCATACATGCATAGAAGAGAAGAGAACTCTTTGAGTTCTGTAATTGAGGGAAGAATCCACGGAAGGATCTTCACAGGGTTGCTGAACACCCTGAAAGGCTCAGCAAGAAGTTGCTTGAGTAGAAGGATAGCTAGGAGGGCATCCATATTTCTCCATCTGCAGGAGAAAGGAAGAAAGACAAAGTCCCTTAAGGGTCCGAGTGGTTAAGAATCTCAGGAGAGACAACACTGTGGGTGCGTGAAGACTCTGTAGAGGGCAGAAGTCAAAGAATCCTTTGAGGATTCGGAAGTGAAAGCTCAGGAGGAACAACGTCGAGGAGAACGTGCGTAGTGAAGCTCAAGATAAAGGAGTTCGCAGAAGAGAAAGGGGACAAAGGTTGAGGCCTTTGAGAACTGGAGATTCTTCCAAGTCTCGGAAGAAAGTGTGCAAGCTCAGGAGGGAGCACAGCCGCCGTCAGATCGGCTGGAGAAGAAGATCTGGACCGTTGGTTTCTACGTCCAGGAGGAGCTCAGGAGAAGCCTACAGAAGGGAGAGATCGAGAGCCGTTGGATCTCATTCAGAAATCCCGTCAGCCGTCAGATCAGACAGGAAGTGCACGGGGTTTAACCCTTCTCACGCTAGGTAGAAGTCCCGACAGTCATCGGGATATCGACGTTCGTGAAATCCGGAGTCATGAGGACAAGAGATCGGGAATTTCTATAGGAAAAGTCCCGGGAAGATCTGGACCGTCTGTTAGTGGAGACACGTGGCGGAGATCGAGGCGTCGAGAGTCGAGATATCGACATTTCCGTGGACAGGAGATCGAGTAAGTCCACCTTGAAAACCCTAACACAAATCTGGGCCTTCCATCTGAGAGAGGACACATGTCACACGATCGTCCATTCCGGAGATCCGAGCACTAGACATCGGGATATCGACGCTCGGGAAATCAGAGTTCCTGAGGTCGTCAAAGCCGGGACATCAGAAGTCTCGAAATCGCGAGAGGTAATCAGGACCGTCCATCAGAGGAGGATGCGCGACAGCAATCGGAGCCATCGGGGAAATGCACGACAGGAAGTCGTCTATCGACATTTTGGCCATCGAGATATCGGGAATCCTGATAGCGAGAGGTTTGGGCATTTCAGAATTGCGAAGTCCAAAACCCCGAAAAGGAGAAAAGTGCCATTGGGGGCCAACTGTCAGCATATCAGAGAATCGGGATTCGAGGGATCGACAATCCTGTGGGCAAATGTTTTTCAGCATTTGAAACCCTGAAGCCCCGATAAGGAGTATGACTGCGGTCATATAGAGGGAGGTTGTATGGACCCAAAAGGTCTAGCCCAGGGGACTAGCGGAAGCTGACGTCATATCGGGATATCGTGGATTTCGAGGAAAAAATGTTTATGCATTTCGACATTGCGATGTTCGAAACCCCGATGGGAGACAAGGCTGTGGTCTTGTGAGATAGTGGTCATGTGGGCCAGGAGCTTAGCTTGGAGGGCTAACGGGTGTTGGAGCACATCGGGATTTTGAAGCCCAAAACCCCGAAAGAAGGATAAGGCTGCGGTCTTATGAATTAGCGGTCACATGGACCAGAGCATAGCCAGGAGGGCTAACGTGTAAAGGGCGCGTATCGGTGAAATTGCTCATCAGAAATCGGGGATTCAAGAGGACGGGAACTCTTGACATCGGGAAAGACGAAACCCCAAAACCCGAAACTGAGTCGGGAAAGAGCGCGGTCATGTGCAGAAGGCCATGCGGGTGAAGAAAGGACCTGTAGATCGTGTTTTTATCAGAGATTCCACGGAGGAATCGAAAGAGCCACTTTGGCTCATGAATGAATGAGAACGATCCTATGAGTAGGAGAGTGCGACGAGGTGTGGTCGTGTTCTTACTGCATCAAGTGGTATCAGAGCCTATTTCTTGTCTGTATATTTTAGGCAAGAGGGGCAAGAGATAAAGAGCACTCTGATACACATCAAGTGGTATCAGAGCAGGGACTTCACTTGTAGATTTCAGGTGAAGTGAGAAGACAAAAGAAGACAGAGCGCTGGAGACTTTGTGACGGTTGTTTGCAGGTAGGAAAGCAGTGATTGAGAAGACAGTCAGGAGGACTGGAGGATGAAGCTGGAAACACTCGGGATGCAGAGTGACAGCAGCAGGTTTGCTAGGAAAGCAGACAGAGACAACACCATGGTTACTGAAGACCATAGGCATGCCGGGAGAAAGAGCAAAGCAGAAAAGCTTGTAGAAATGGATAAAGAGCTCTATGAATTAAAGGCAGACATAGAGAAGCTCGAATTGAAGATGTGACAGGATAAGAGGTCGAGATGGATGCATGAATGGCCCATGAAGAAGCTGAAAGCAAAATGGCCAGTCAAGGAGTTGATGGTCAGAGGGTAGCGCAGGCTGTTAAAAAGATGGTTGAGGTATGTTGAAAACCTCAATGGACCTGAGGAAATGGTTCAGATATGTGAACCAGAGACTGGGAAATTTCTCGGTGAAGAGAATGAATTGGGATCATTTGAGGATCTCAAGCACTGCCAGGAGGGAAGAGAAGAAATTCCAGTTTGCCAGGTGGGCAACGAGTTGAGATCAGCTGAGGATCTCACAGACTATCATGAGGATAGTTGAGGAATTTCACATTGCCAGCTGGGCAATGATATGAGGTCGTTGCGGGATCTCGAAGACTGCCAGGAGGGCAGTGAAGACATCTCATATTGCCAGGTGGGCAGAGATGAGCATTCAAGACTTTCTGAAAGTCTCATGGACTCGAAGGTGAGTTCAATTCAGCAAGGAGTGATGATGAAGATGGGATTAGTTGATCTCATAATATGCCAGGAGAGCAGCGAAAGCATCCCATATTGCCAGGTGGGCAGGGATGAGCAGATGAGTTGGAATCAGCCTGAGGAGCTGACAGAGCAGATGAGATTGTCGGAGGGTCTCATAAATTCAGAAATGAATTTAGATCAGCATGTGCAGCTGATAGAGGAGGAAGATATGAGAGATCTTTTGATGATTGGAGGAATTCAGGTATTCCTACCATTTGCCCAAGAAGCGGTAGAAGTCTGTGTTGCAGATGGTGCAGCAACAACAGCAGAAAAGTCAGCTGTGACTGTCAGGAAAGAAGAGGGATTGGAGTAGACTTTGGAAGCTGCTCAAACAGGAAAGGAAAATGAGCATTCGGAGGAGTGTCTCAATGCTTTCAGCCAGGAAGCTGAATAAGTTGTAGCACTGAAGCTGATAGCAGAAAAAGCAGAAGAGGATGATGAGCATTCTGAGGAATGGCTCAATATTTTTAGCCAAGAAGCTGAAAAGACTGCAACAGGGGAATTTGCAGCAGGAGAAGGAGAAGAAGCAGACATCATTTGCTTTGCTGATCTGTGGGAACAGATTGAAGCCCTGGAAGAGAGGGTGAAAGTGCAGGGCGTGCACATCCAATAGGTAAAGTTGGAGACTGATGAAGAAGGCATGGGAGATCCTGAGAATCTTCCCATGTGCCAAAAGTTTTTGCAGCTGAGGAGACTGCATGAACAGAGCCAGCCACTGGAGCAGCTGGACAAAGTGATCGAAGAGATCATGGAGCTGATGATCCAATCAACAGAGACTGCCAGCGAGGAGAGGCTGAGCAGAAGAGAAGTAGCAGCGCAGAAGTAGCAGCAGCAACAGAATGGAGTGGATGAACAACTCCAGATATTTGTTTGGGCATTTCGGAATCGCGAAGTTCGAAACCCCGACAAGGAGAAAAGTGCCATTGGGGGCCAGCTGTCAGCATATCGGAGAATTGGGATTTGAGGGATCGACAATCCCGTGGGAAAATGTTTTTCAGCATTTGAAACCCCGAAGCCCCGATAAGGAGTATACCTACGGTCATATAGAGGGAGGTCATATGGACCCAAAAGGTCTAGCCCAGGGGACTAGCGGAAGCTGACGTCATATCGGGATATCGGGGATTCCGAGGAAAAAATGTTTATGCATTTCGACATTGCGATGTTCGAAACCCCGATGGGAGACAAGGCTGTGGTCTTGTGAGATAGTGGTCATGTGGGCCAGGAGCTTAGCCTAGAGAGCTAACGGGAGTTGGAGCACATCGAGATTTTGAAGCCCAAAACCCCGAAAGAAGGATAAGGCTGCGGTCTTATGAATTAGCGGTCACATGGACCAGAGAATAGCCAGGAGGGCTAACGTGTAAAGGGCACGTATCGATGAAATTGCTCATCGGAGATCGGGGATTCAAGAGGACGGGAACTCTTGACATCAGGAAAGACGAAACCCCGAAACCCGAAACTGAGTCGGGAAAGAGCGCGGTCATGTGCAGAAGGCCGTGCGGGTGAAGAAAGGACCCGTGGATCGGGTTTTTATCAGAGATTCCACGGAGGAATCGAAAGAGCCGCTTCGGCTCATGAATGAATGAGAAAGATCCTGTGAGCAGGAGAGTGCGACGAGGTGTGGTCGCATCTTTACTGCATCAACAGGTGAAGAACAAAGGCTAGAAGAAAGCAAAACAATTGCAAAAGAATCTGCCACTCAAGAGCCAATCGTATTTGAAGAGGAGTATCTTACCTTGCATCATGCCACATTCAACATTCAACAAAAATTCAAGAAAATCAGTTGTTGAGAAGATCAATGCAAACAATAAGAATATTCAAGAAAAATGGAATTCAAAATTTTACTTTCATTGGGCTCCACCCTCCAAGGTTGATCCAAAATTGATCTTTAAAGACTTGGCTAAGTTTCAAGCATGTGTTCAATTACCAATTAGGAATTAATGAAAGAAGAATAACTTAATGAGATATTATAGCAGCCATCATAAGGAAATGTAGATCAAAATATAAGCACAAAGAACAACAAAGTTGTTAATGGAGTTTGGCAAGATTGCCTACGTCTCTGGGACTTTGTCTTAGTGGGTGAGGCTTTCTTATTTCTCTTCAATGCTTCAAAAGTACATCAGAAAAGTGTCAAAAGGATTACAAATTGGTCTGGTTGTGTTCTGCTCGACCTCAAGAATCCAACACAACTGACGACACTAAAAAAGGTTGAGCATAGCTCCCGGAATTGGCCCGCAAAGTTCACTTCCTCAATGGTTTCCTTGCATAAAAATGGCTTCAAGATTCATAATTTCATCATCATTCTGCCAATATGAACTTCTCTAATGCTACTAAGAACCCCTAGTTTATATAGATTTTGAGTTGGTATCCTCCTCCCAACTTCCTCCCAGTATTTGTGCTTAAATCGGGCTCCGGATCCTCCAATAATGGCTAAAATCCACCAATAACAACATAAAAATCAATAAAAATCTTTAACATATAGTTAAAAGCCCAAATTTGGCATAAATTAGGGTGCAACCCCCCTTCTCCGAGATCCTGGGCATATGGGGTGTTCCATATGGCCAAGGGCTAGGCGCTGGACCCTTGTCCTCCGTTCAAGCCCCTCGTTCTGGTCGCATGCAGAGCCACGTGGCCTATGACTTAACCCTCGCGCGCCTTCCTCCTGACTTGGGTCCTGGTTCCTAGCCCCTGGTCGCGTGGGGATCCAAGTGTTATGCGTTGGCCCCCTATGACCGGGGCTTAGCCCTAACCACGCCACCATTCTACTTTAAAACTAAAATCGGCAAGGTGTCCAGCTACGAACCACCTTCGCTCGTGTGGCTAGCGCATTCGGTGTAGTCCTTAGCTCGTGTAGGAGGTCGGGGGTTTGAGTCCAATGCAGTCGCAATTTTTTTTTCCTTAGCCAACATTGGCAAAATTCGAGGTGCCATGTGGCACCCACTAATTGGGTCACATGTCACCCTGTGATTCATTCGTACGATACAATCAACACCTAGTTAGTGCACAGTCATCATGCACGTCAGCTGCCATGTCACCTGCCTAGTCAACTGCCATGTCAACATATGTACTGCCCAGTCACCCTGCCACGTCAACATCCGTACAACCCAGTCACCCTACCACATCAACATCTGTATAGCCCAATCACCCTTCCACGTCATCATCCGTACAACCACTTGTCATCTGTACTGCCATGTGTCAACCTGTCATTGGGCCACATCATGTACGGACTACCACATGTCAATTCTGTACTGGTGCAACTCAGCCTGAAAATGCCAAAAATGAGTGACATGCGTCACCTCTTAGTTCTTCCACGTGTCCTACTGACATCATTATGACGTCACATGTCGTACTTCTAATGTCAGCAATACGACATATTGACTCTGACCAGTTTGACTTTTTGCATGTTTGGAAAATCGATCAGAATGCGATAACTTTCGCATACAGTGTCCATTTGTGAAATAAATTATATGGCCAGAATCAACACGATGAGCCGGACACAATGGTGTTTGTTTCGTTCAGTTCCGAGAAATTGGATTTTTAGGCCTTCCTGGATCCATTTTGGATCATGCCTCCCCACTAAGACGTTTTGGTCCTCCAAAAGGGTTTTAACCAGTGATCAAGTGCGGGATAGGCCACCCCACTTGTTCTTTATCTTTAAACTCTGTCCTGTGCATCTGTCTCATCATAATAAATTGCAAAACAACCATGACAACTGACAGCATATTGTTAGTCACTTGTCATCTTTCACATCTTACTAAAGCCACTACCATCCATGTTGAAAACATTAACAATGATAACATCAGAAATATGACAACAAATGAGCTAATATGTTTGATGTGCTTGCACGACATTATATTATCTTGAAGAAAAGTATGATTGAACTTCCATTCTACAACCATCTCATATTCATGCTTAGGATCAATTGCTTTACTTGGCACAATTATACGTGTGTTGCTTGCATAAGTTGCCTTCCTTAATTGTTCCATTGTTTGAAGAGATTGATTTTCTTTTATGTGATGAACATGTACAACATATTCATTGCCTTCTTTAGTTAAGTGATATTGATTTTGTTCTCCGTAGAAGATTGCTTTGTGATCATACAAATAAGGGCTGCCTAAGACCATTCCACATTAATTGAGTGGCACCACATCACATGTTACCTCATCCACAAACTTTGATGAAATTGAAAACTTTAAAGTGCATTGCTTTGTTATGTGCAATTTATGATTGTTGCTTATCCATTTAAGTGAGTAAGGTTTATGATGTATCTTAGTGTTTAATCCCAATTTTTTAACCACTTCCTTTGAAATGAAGTTAGATTGAGATCCACTATCTATCAATGTATCGATCTTAGTATGTTTCATTATCACCTTATGTGAAACAACATACTTCTAGAATCACATCCATCACCAATTTTACCTATCAAACCAACTGCTATGATTTTAGTCTCATCACCTAAATCATATCCCAAGTATGTTGGTCGTGTTGTTGTTGCAACTGTTTTCCTCCCTTTCCTTTCTTTGAACCACTTTGGTCTATTCTTGGATGAAATTGCCAGCAATGGTCATCATTGTGCCCTTCTTTCTTGCAATGCTTGCAAGAGAGCTTCTTGTCATTTCTTGTCGCTAAATTTTCTTTCTTTCCTTTCCCCTTTCTTTTGTCCTCTTTCCTTGAAAACGATTCCCTTGATACACCAACTCATGTTTTCCCTGCTTCAATGTATGTTGCTTGAACATAAACCTCATCAAGATTAGTGTTGAGATTTGGGTACCTTGGAAAGTGGTCCCTCTGTGTTTGTGAGCTTCTAAACACATGTGGGAAGTACTTTGTACCATGCACCATGTACCTTATGTCTAATTTCACTTTGACTTAGGAGATTTTAGTCAAAAATGAAATTTGGTTATTTTAGCCTAAAATGACAATTAATTCACTTTGTGGGTGAATTAAGGGACATAAATTGAAACTATGGAAACTTAAGTAAAGTGGGTTTTGAGTTGAGATTCATTTGAGATGATCTCAACCATTGACTTGGGATGAGATGAGATGATCTCATCCACTTCTAATTTAGGTTTTTTTATGCTTCCTTAAGGAGGGTGCAAGGGCAAATGAGAGCTCATTATTATTTGTTATGTTCACCAAGAGAGTTGGGAGAGGAGCATGAGGATGAGGTTGGATGCATTAAGTGAGGAAAGCTTGGGTGCCCACATTCATGGTGGTAGCCAACAAGCTTAGTCCTTCATTTATTTGTGAAGCTAGTTCTTGCTAGGAGAAGGGCACAAAACTAGCAGGGAGGACTTGCAGAGTTCAATTTTCCTTGAGGACAGTTTTAGTGGAGAGCTATAGCACAGATTCAGAGTACTGTGGGAGGGTTTCTCCATCATAGCTCCCAGTTGGCATAGATCTTCAATTCAATGGTTTTGGAAACTTGTGAGGAGGGCGCACCATCTTATGTAATGATCCCAAGCCATTATGCAAGGATCATCACTGTTTTGGTGTCTTTTTAAAACTTTTTCTGAGTGAGGTATTTCTTCAAACACTTGGCTGATCTACCTTTTAGATGTGGTTATATGTGTGTATGCAGCAAATAACAGAAAGAGATAACCATGGAACATACCTCAACCATATGCAATAAG
>ML784975.1:26577-53321 GCA_009831015.1 Picea engelmannii | reverse complement strand
TGTATGCTAGTGTTTATAACAACATTATTTCAGCTCTAAAACATCTCTAGGTGTGTTATATAGCTTATGGTATGCGTGTGCTAAAATTTTGGGACAAAACTACATGCTAGAGCACCTTAATGGCCTATGTAATCGTAACAAAACAACAAAGAAGTTACTGAAAAGTTTGTTGTTATAAAACAACAACAAATTCTTGTTTGACAGTTGAAACTTAGAGCCAAATTGAGGTCAAAGACAGACCTAGTTGGTAGCTTGTTAGGACCTGGAAAATATTCATGGTATCAAAGCATTAGAGATTGATGAGGAGGAGCAACAGGGAGCCACAGAGGCTTGCGCCTCACTTGGCTACGGAGACAGGCAGATCAGATTTTGGTTCCACTTCGGGTGGAAGCTACTTGGCCAGAGGCCAAGTTGAGGATCTTGGTGAGATGTTGAGATCCAGGTGCTCTTGGTGAGATACCAAGAGGGGGAGACTCTTGGTGAGATGCCAAGAGAGTGACTCTTGGTGAGATGCCAAGAGTAGTGGCCGTTAGCAAGATGCCAGGATGTAGAAATCCTTGGTGGGAGACCAAGGTGGAGATCTTTGGTTTGATACCAAGATCTAGGTGATCTTGGATAGGTGGAGAGACACTTCCATCTATAGATCACACAGATTGAGCAAATCTGTGTCAGACTACTTTCATTGATCAGGGTACAACCATACTCACCAAGTATTTGCTAGTAGACAACCATGTCCACTGCGGGGATGAGATTGGGGGTGAAGGGCACTTTCCTCGGTAAGAGGGAGTGTTGAGATTTGGGTACCTTGGAAAGTGGTCCCCTTGTGTTTGTGAACTTCTAAACACATGTAGGAAGTACTTTGTACCATGTACCTTATGTCTAATTGTACTTTAACTTAGGAGATTTAATTCAAAAGTGAAATTTGGTCATTTTAGCCTAAAATGACAATTAATTCACTTTGTGGGTGAATTGAGGGACATAAAGTGAAACTATGGAAACTTAAGTGAAGTGGGATTTTAGTTGAGATTCATTTGACCATTGACTTGGGATGAGATGAAATGATCTCATCCACTCCTACTTTAGGTTTCCTTATGCTTCCTTAAGGAGGGTGCACGGGCAAAGGAGAGCTCATTATTCCTTGTTATGATCACCAAGAGAGTTGGGATAGGAGCATGAGGATGAGGTTGGATGCATCGAGTAAGGAAATATTGGGCGCCCACATTCATGGTGGTAGCCATCAAGCTTAGTCCTTCATTTAATTGTGGAGCTAGTTCTTACTAGGAGGAGGGTGCACAACTAGCAGAGAGGACTTGCAGAGTTCAGTTTTCCTTGAGGATGGTTTTAGTGGAGAGCTATAGCACAGATTCAGATTACTGTGGGAGGGTTTCTCCATCAGAGCTTCCAGTTGGTAGTGAACTTCAGTTCAGTGGTTTTGGCAACTTGTGAGGAGGGCGCACCATCCTAGGGTGCATCTTCTTCATTTGGACTTGTGTTTCAACTTGGTTCAAGATGCTATTGTATCAGGGTCATATTTTTATTGTACTTTTTGTATTCCACCTTCTTTTCTCCACATTTATACACTCATATTCCAAACTGGTTTTCCCTAGGGTGGTTTTATCCAGGGTCACGTTGACCAAAAATACTTGTGTTCATTTTCATGTATGCTAGTGTTTACAACAACATTATTTCAGCTCTAAAATATCTATAGGTGTGTTATATAGCTTATGGTATGCATGTGCTAACATTTTGTGACAAGACTACACGCTAGAGCACCTTAATGGCCTATGTAACCGTAACGGAACAACAAAGAAGTTACTGAACATTTTGCTATTATAAAACAACATCAAACCCTTGTTTGATAGTTGAAAATTAGAGCCAACTTGAGGTCAAAGACATACCTAGTTGACAACTTGTTAGGACCTGGAAAATCTTCAATTAGTAGGTCCAAACATAAATACAGTGTTACGAATATGTGCATGCAAACCTCCTATATACTTCATATGAGTTTATTGGGTATGTAATGGAATATTTAACATTAATGCCATCTTACGAAATTCATCTGTGTATTCTTGCATCGTTTGTCCCTTTCGTAGTTTAAGACTTTGCCATTCAATTAAAGACTTCTCTTTATAACCCAAAGGATAAAATTGCCTTCTAAGTGCAAAAAAAAAATCTTTCCATGATGGAAATACATTACCAACTTGTTGCGTGCCATTTTGCAATTTACTCTGCCACCAGATGAGTGTTGTGCCTGCAAGACGAAGCGATGCCAACTTGATTTGAGTTGCCTCATCCTTGATTTATTGCACACTACAATAAACTTCCATTTGTCTGACCCAATTATCAAGCCTCTCAACATTGACTTCACCATCATACATGGGCAATTCAAATTTCACATCAAGTTTAAGTAAAGGCATATCATGTTTATGGGAATGTTTTCTTGCGGTGGATTTTGAACTTGTACTTGAAGAAGAATAAGATAATGGAGAAGAAGGAGGTGAATAGGAGGTTTAGGAGGATCCTCTCCTTCTTCACTTTTGTCTTGTTTGGAAGATTCCCCTTGGAAAGGCCTATTATGTACCAAGTAATCCTCATATAAGACCTTTATCATCTCAGACATGGCAAATAAAGTCTTTTGCAACTCGATCTCATTATGAGACATGCATTTTTCCGATGCCATATCCTCACTTTGAGAAGTGCTCTTTCTTGATCCAATCTCTAGATCCCCTTCTACAAGCTCGCCTTCACCACGACTCAGATTTTCCCTGGTAATCATGAAAACTCAAAAACCAACTGTCAACCTGCTCTGATACCACTTGATCCGAAATTGATCTTTAAAGACTTGGCTAAGTTTTAAGCATGTGTTCAATTACCAATTAGGAATTAATGAAAGAAGAAGAACTTAATGAGATATTATAGTAGCCATCATAAGGAAATGAAGATCATAAGATAATCACAAAGAACAACAAACCATAACAACACAGTTGTTAACGGAGTTCGACAAGATTGCCTACGTTTCCGGGCCTTTGTCTCAGTCGGTGAGGCTTTCTTATTTCTCTTCAATGCTTCAAAAGTACATCAAAAAAGTGTCAAAAGGATTACACACTAGTTTGTTTGTGTTCTTCTCGACCTCAAGAATCCAACACAACTAACGACACTGAAAAAGGTTGAGCGTAGCTCCCGGAATTGGCCCGTAAAGTTCACTTCCTCAATGGTTTCCCTGCATAAAAATGGCTTCAAGCTTCATAATATCGTCATCATTCTGCCAATCTGAACCTCTCTAATGCTTGTAGTAACCACTGGTTTATATAGATTTTGAGTTGGTATCCTCCTCCCAACTTCCTCCCAAGATATGGCCTCAAATCGGGCTCCAAATCCTCCAATAATGGATAAAATCCACCAATAACAACATAAAAATCAATAAAAATCTTTAACATATAGTTAAAAACCCAAATTTGGCATAAATCAGGGTGCAACCCCCCTTCTCCGAGCTCTTGGGAATATGGGGTGCTCCATATGGCCAGGGTCTAGGCGTTGGCCCCTTGTCCTCCATTCAAGCCCCCCATTTTGGTCGCATGGAGAGCCATGTGGCCTATGGCTTAACCCTCGCGCGCCCTCCTGCTAACTTGACTCATGGTTCATAGCCCCTGGTCGTGTGGGGTGCCAAGTGTTATGCGCTTCCCCCCTCTGACTAGGGCTTAGCCCTAACCACACCACCATTCAACTTTAAAACTAAAATTGGCCAGGTGTCCAACTATGAACCACCTTCTCCCATGTGGCTAGCACGTTCGGTGTAGTCCTTAGCTCGTGCCAAAGGTCGGGGGTTTGAGCCCGACGTAGTCGCAACAAATTTTTTTCTTTAGCCAACATTGGCAAAATCCGAGGTGCCATGTGGCACCCTATGATTGGGCCACGTGTCACCCTGTGATTCGTCTGTATGGTACAATCAACGCACAATCAACATGCACAGTGAGTTGCCATGTCACCTGCCACATCAACATTCGTATTGCCTAGTCACCCTGCCACGTCAACATCCGTATAGCCCAATCACCCTGCCACGTCAGCATTTGTACACCCCATTCACCCTGCCATGTCATCATCTATACTGCCACCTGTCGTCCTTCATTGGGCCACGTCATGTACGGACTGCCGTGTGTCATCCGTACACTGCCACATGTAAATTCTGTATTGGTCCAACTCAGTCCGAAAATGCCAAAACTAAGTGACACATGTCACCTCTTGGTGCTGCCACATGTCCTGCTAACATCATCATGATGTCATGTTGACATCACCTATTGTACTGCTGACGTCAGCAGTACGACATGTTGACTTTGACCAGTTTGACTTTTTGCATGTTTGGGAAATCGATCAGAACACAATAACTTTCACATACATTGTCCATTTGCGAAAAAAATTATATGGTCGGAATCAGTGCGAAGAGGCGGACGCAATGGCACTGGTTTCATCCAATTATGAGAACTTTGATTTTTAGGCCTTCTTGGATCCATTTTGGATCAAAGGTCATACAGTTCCATGAGGCTATAGGAGAAGCTTTAAAAATGTCAAATGGAGATATAAAGAACACAAATGCTATTTTAAAATACAGAGTTAGAGTATTGGAAAATTTTCCCATGCCCCCACCACTGTTTGCTAGTCCTATTGCCACCATACAACCCTTGAGAAGTCTGGAAGGAAGGCTAGAATCAAGCTCAAGATTAGAAGGAACATCAAGTTTGCTTGCTGCTATTAGGAGGTATGTTAGTGAAAATATCCAAAAGAAAATGTCCTTGATTGTTGAAACATGGGAATTGACAACAAGTTTTGTTTCTCTAGGCTCGAGAATGACAAATTTTAGGCACTATCTTCAAGCGAACCTTGAAAATGATGAAGAATTTTACAAAGGGGCCATTTCTACTTTTGTTGCAAAGGTTTAAGGTCTTAGCGAGTTTCAAAGAAAAGAAGAGGATTTTCTATCGACAATCCATATAAAACAATTAAAGGCATGTTGGTTAAAGAGAATAAAGAGTCTAAAAGAAATGCTAGTTGAGCGTGATGTCATAAGTATAAAAATAGGAGAATTATATTTAAAGTTGATTGAATTAGAACTAGCCGGTCAAATGGAGATGTGGAGGACCCACACTTAATTATGAATTCAATACTCTTGTCAAAGGAGTAGATGGAAGAAAAGTTGGACTTGTTAAAGATTGGATCAACAAAAAAGTTCAACAACCTATTCGAATATTCAAAAACAGAGGTAGATAGTTGGTTGGTCAGTTATGTGAACAAAAATAAAGACGTCGAGGACACCCTCCATCAACTCTCGATGGATTTTAAATATCTAGAAAATTCATTATTTGATATTAAAGTAAGGCAAGAAATAACTGTGGCACCAATGAGAGAATGTATCAAAAATTGGTTAAAGAAAGCCTTAATTAAAATAACTGAATTAGATCAAGAAGAAGTAGTTGCAACCGGTCAGGTGGTTCCAATGAAAGAAAGTATAAAAAACATCCTAGCCAATAGACAAAAAAAGAGAGATTCCATCACAGTAAGTCAAACAATCATCCTTCATAGTTTCCATCTTCTATACTTCTAGCTTAGAAGTCATCTGATTGTGTCTTTTCATTTTTTTCGAGAATTCATAACCAATTTTTGATAGTTTTCTTTTTTTTTCTTCCAGGTCCAAGTCTATCATTTAAAGGTCCACGGGAGCCCCATCCCAGTCTGTTTGGATGAACACTTTCATTTTAATTTTACTTTTCTTGTAAAACTAGATAATTATTATTTTTTGAGCTCTCAAGAGAACTATTTCAGGGCACAACTTTAATGATTTCTCAGACTTTTGAATTTATAAGTATGAGATTTTTGGAGTGTGCTTATCATGTTCTCTTTCAATTGTAAATGTGAACACTCATTTAAAGTTTTCTACATTGTGGACTTATATCTTTCTGTCTCATGAAAGTGACCAAATCTTGCTTATATTGTGATGGATGTGAGGAATGTGTTAATATTACACAATATATTTCTTTACTTCCATATAATATTGTAAAGATATCATATTTCAATTTTTAAATAAGTTCTTGGTCCTCTTCTCAGGAACCTTTCTTTGTGACTATACTTTTTATTTATTTTAGATTGTATTTTCATAACTTATTTCAAGGAATAACAAAGGGCTATCACCTCTTTAAAAATGCAGGGAGATTTATATCTTTGTGAGGTTGTTGTTGAGATATTAAACAATATGAACATCAACACTAAACTAGTTCGTGGAGAAAACAGATTTGTCCCAGGAACCTTATTGGAAAAACAAATAATTTAACTGCCATACTATCTAGGACATAAAAGCATTTTCAATAAATTATAGTTCATTGTACTAAAAATGATATATAACCATCCAATGATTTATGACATAGAAGTATTTTGAATCATTGGTTAATGTGCTAAGGACAAATAGGCCTTCTTTATAGATGAATATGGAATACCTTCCCTCCACTATGTGACGTCCACATTGCCACTTACGTCGAAAAGAAACAAAGAGATAAAGTAACAATATTGTTAGGTAAGATGGTGGATACTAAATCTAGTCGTGTTAGCTAATGATTTCACATTGTCCGCATTCTAAAACAAAGAATGCTATTTTTGCAAAAGAAGTTAGAGGACATTCAATTAGTGAGGTTGTTGTATACCCAAAGAAGTAATCCCATTTTTTTTGAACCAACCAACACATAATGTTATTTTAATTGAAATGGGATTGGGGTTTTAAACACATGTAAGATAACATTGGAATTAAGATTGACACCACTGAGAATCCAAAGATGAGACAATAATCCCTTTGTATCAATGTCAACTACTTGACAATCAATTATAAAAGAAACTCCAAAATTTGATATCCCAAAGGGTCTTTGACATTGTAAAGACAAGGAAAGGATGTTTAAACATGGAATATCAACAAGAAAGGAAAGGGATGTACTAATACCTTCATCTTAATAGTACTAAATGCATATCTATATCAATGAGGTGAAGCTAAATATTTTTTCAAAGCAATGTTTGGTGATAGTATACATTGTAGATAGTTGGATGTTGACTAACACCATATATTGATTTGGTTACATATTATAAGAATGTTGTTATTTTTTTTCCCAAGCAACACTCCTTATTTTTTAGCTAGAGTCAAGGACTTATTTTCCACAGACTCTCCAACCCACTACTTGAATATACTCGTATCTACAAGGGCTGGGGTTCAAGGTCGGAGTTAATGGAATTATCTTTTGAGACATGTCATTCCAAGGACTCTCAAGTACATCTAGGAGCACCATATGTTGGGAAGAGAACAACGAGCAATAGCTTGGCAACAAAATTATGGTTGTAATGGGTCATAACTGTAAGTTTCTAGTCTTAAGGGTGATAAGAGGGTGGGCTCTTCTCCACTTACATGTGCATTGGGAGTGCAATCCAAGCCTTGCATGTTCAAGCACTACCTTCAAATGCCCCCATGGAAACCTTATAGGCTCATGCGAATTGAACCTTGGTCACTTGTGAAGATATCCTCATTCCTCACTAGTGGATCCAACACGGGTCCAACCCTTTCAGGTGAAATTATGTTATTGTGAGAGTGTTATTATTAAAATAGAAGTAGATGTTATTTTGAATATTTAAACTATCAAGCAACTAACATCACCATTAATTGGGTGGGGATAAATATTATTCAATAAATTAAAATGTTGCACACAATTCATTGGTCTATGGTATGAACTATGTATATAGGTAGGTTAGCTCAGAGTACCATATGCCACAACATTTATGTTACATGCAAAGTTTAGACATATAATCCACAAATGATATTGCTTCATGAAACCATACATCTAGTATGACATTTTAGGACATAATCCATACACTCTTGTTGGGAACTTGGGGAAGAGGGGGGAAATATGTAGGGTGTTGGCAAGGTACAAACTTCCTCACTTTGGACATTTAAGTGCAAGAGGCTAAGGGGAATTATATCTCCAATAATAATAATATTAAAATCCATACACTCCCACTTAAATTCGACATAGTTTTTAATTAGCTAACTCATCCTTATCCTTTCCCCTTAATCTTTTAGTAAGAGAGGTGAGTAGTGGGATGTTAGTTAAAATTCGTTATCATTATAATGTTCCCATTTCATTTAGAAAACAACAAAATGATTATAATATTCGTTTTACGTGGGTCATAAGTGAATGAGAATCTAAGCCATATTGTGTTAATTCAATGCAATGTAATTATACAATATGATTTGATCTTGATCTATGGATGCATATTGAAACTTTGTTGGCCTTTCCTTTTCTTCACCAAATAGGCTATTAATTGTTGTTATTATGATATGTTTGTCATGGTTTTTTTGAAGGAGGGAGAATGCTACAACCTTTTGTTATATATTCCATGAATTCCACTTGTACTTGAATGAATGCTTCTCTATGTAGATGATGATACCATGCATTTACTTTATTGTTATGTATTTTTCATCATCTTATATTTTGAAAGAGAATTCGTTCCTTCTTTCCCTTTGGTATCAACCGTTCAAAACATTATCTAATTTGTAGGAACATAATCATTATCTTTTTTCGAATGGTTGGGTGTACCAATTTCTATAGAGCATAAAATGATTGTTACGATCCATGCACTGCTCAAGAATTGATAAAATGGGATCAAACGATGAAACACTGCCTCCAAGTCATTATTCTACACCATATGGTCACGAGACATTGTTTAATCGTAAGCATAGGTGTCATTGAGGATTTTTTGGCATCAACATATATAGAAGATAAGGTAATGAACAATCACTTGTTTCACATGGTGCTCGACATAAACACTAGATTGACCCATGTAAAGTAGACATTCTCCTCACGTTTCCTCATGTTACATTTTGAATTCAAAGTTGATCTTAGTCAATTGAAATGCAAATAATCACTTTTCATTATCAAATGAAGACTTAACTACAATTATCAAATAAAAACATAACTACAATCCTAATTAACATTAAAATTTAATAAATTATGACTTATCATTGACATGATTGTAAAAATATTACAAATATTTTTTAGTTTTGGAAGGCCACAAACAAAGTTATCTTACAAATATTTTTAAGCTTGGGAGGGACACAAATAAAGCTATCCTCAACCTATCCAAATAAATACATGTGCATGGCATCATATGCCTTAATAGAAAATCCTACTATACATGTGTGGCAATAACAAGCCACATCACTTGTGAATTGAGTTTGTTTAGTATAAGGAGACATTAGAGGTAGTAGCCATGAATTTGTCTAGCTACGAGTTTCATAACTTAAATGTCACAATTTGAACGAGAATTTAAAGGATTAGTTTTAATATGATAATACATTTAAATCATCATAAAATGTTTTTCTCTTTTCTTTTTTAAATGGGTTTATTAAAATATAATGCCTAAAATATCATTTTAAATGGGTTTATCAAAATATATTCTCTTTTATTTCTTTATAAAGATAAAGATCAATAATGAATGAAACATTTACACACAAAAGTGATTTCAAGATATGGATTTTGCTCATATAAACCTAACTTAAGTGGTTGTGAAGAAAAAATGTTATCTTTCTTTATTAATTAATATAATAAAAAAATATTTATTAAAAATAATTATTTTATATATTAATTACTTAAATCATTTATCTTTGCTATTTAAACATATAATGAATTATCATTTGTAAAATACACAAGACATTGATTTTTTTGAATATACAATGAGCTCTAAATTTCAAAGATATAATGGGAACCTTACTTATTAATGTGTAGTCCTACATTATATACATTATAGTTTGTGATACTAATTTTAACCAAATTTTAGATATATAAAAAACAATAATATTAAAAACCCATTAAAAGAAAACAATTTATTTATTATTTATTTTCAATTTTTTTTAATATTCTCCTTTAAACATATTAAATGACATTTATTATACTGGATGAGTTTCATTCACTTAAATTTTTTTTTGCCAAATCTAATCTTAAACATATGAAATATTTTTTTTATATTTTTTGATATATAAAATAATAATTTTTTTAAACATTTGATTGGTAGATAACTTTGAAGTGTTATTACAAGCTTCATGTGGTTCGAGTTTGTACTGATCGTAAAATTAATGTTTTGTCTGACTTTCAGAAGAGCACTCGTATTGGCTGCAACCATGCTTTGAATTGTGTGATGATCAATACCCGTGCTCTGTGAAAAGAGAGTTGTCAACCCACCTCCCGTAACATGCATTGTCATCCAACTCTCCAACTCTCCCACAACCATCGTTCAAGGATTGCTGTCCGACATTTCTGTACGATAGTTCTGTACGAGGAATGGACAGATCACAAATTGCGACCATTCTCTTGTTTCCAAGAGAATCGAGAACAATATTTGGATATTGCAACCACAACAATATTTTGATATTAAACTTAAATGCAATTACGGAAATGAAGCATCGATGAAATCAGTTGAAAGACCTTGTAATCCATGATTAAATAAAAACACTGTAATGTAATGAAGTGTGAATGATAATAATAAAAGTATGTCAGGGTTATTAAATTTGGCGGTAGCAAAATAAAAAAAACTTGCCAATCAAATTTGGCGGTAGCAAAATTTGATTAAAGATGCATAGATCCAAGTAAAAAAAAAATTATTAACTTTTAGAGGCAATACTTGTTTTACTTAAACTATTTGCAAATTATTTGCAAGGGAAATGTCCACCTAATCATCTAATCACAATTTAAGAAATCTTTTTAAATGACAATCTTCAAACCCTCCTCAATCTCATGACAACAAAGTTTTAGGACTAAACTAAACTTGTTAAAGAACATGTGTTTCCTCCTAAGAGGTCACATCTAGAGGGGGTAGGGTATGTATACCTAAGTAGACTTTAACAGTGAAATCATAACCTGGGGTAGGGTATGTATACCTCCATAAACTTTTGCAATTATGTATACCTGTAAAGACTCTAGCAATCAAATAGATGAGCTGAAGGAGTCCCTTGTCCCACAAACAAAAAAATCTCACACAACATTTTGATGTTGGTGTGTAAATTGACAATGAACTATAATAATATTCCATTTAACTTCATTTATCGTTTGTATCCCATTCAATTGGATTATAATAATATCCCATTTACGTTCATCTATCGTTTATAGCGCAATGTTCCCATTCAATTGGATTTGGAGAGCAAAAAGATAAAAGCTTGAGAGGAGACACCCATGGTGTGTAGTGAAGCAAAAAGCAAAATCCGGATGGCGTGTTGCCTTGGCAGCCCGACGATGA
The DNA here is from genome assembly GCA_009831015.1 of Picea engelmannii. Classification (NCBI taxonomy): domain Eukaryota; kingdom Viridiplantae; phylum Streptophyta; class Pinopsida; order Pinales; family Pinaceae; genus Picea; species Picea engelmannii. Next base: position 42,011 of record ML784975.1, on the reverse strand, counting down.
CTTGGAAAGCAAAAAGCAAAATCCATAAGCGGTTTGATTTGGAAAGTGAAAAAGCTAAAGCGCGGGAGAGTGGAGACAAAAATAGCCGTTTGAAGTTTCAGTTTAGATCCGATGGAGCGTTGCAATGGAATTATACAATTCAACCTACCGAGTTCATTTCAATTTCACACTCTACCCTTTTAAAGGAGCATATTCATTACACACCGTCCGTGCGGGCGTCCTTATTTTCTAGGTATTCTATTCGGCCTCACCTTCATTCCATGGTCAGTACGTGCGTCCGGTCCGGCCTGGGCCTACAAGTTACATTTTAATACATTCCTTGAATGTTTATTCGTCCAGATGACGATACTGTGTATGTGCTTTGGAACGAGGTTTGTTTCATTCCTTCAGGTATCACCGATTCAGAATGCTGTTTAATTAGTAGGAACATAATATTCCTTTCTAATGGTTGAGTCTACAAATATTTGCAGGGCATAAAATGGCTATGCTATGATATGTGAGCTGCGCAGGGCATTAATATATTATTAGGTACGACTAGATCAATAGGTTGTATACACTTGACTTAATTAAAGAAACTTGTCATGATCTCAAGTGCAGGTTCGTTTAGCAGAGTAGAGTTCTGGCTAGCCATAGCCATATTCACTAATTAAAAATATTTAGAGGATGTCGCATGTGTATGTCACAAAATATTCATATTTTCTTGATTTACATTAAGGGATAATGTCCCATGAATGGCTCTTGGCTATATGAAAGAAAAATGTTGCAGTCTTTTTGTTTGGTATCGTTTATTCATAATGTTCTCATCCCATCTCCAGAGGTTTGATTAGACGTTAGAATTTATTTCTCTATAGCGGATTATCGTCAGAATTTGTTACTCTAAAGCTGATTATAATTTTAAATTTAGGGCATGTTATATTTATGATGTTATGTTACATATTAATTAGCAACTGCACAATTTCTCGTTGAATCTTTGCTTTGGTTCGAATGGTTATCCATCTTTTACAGGTGGTGCAGCGCGGAAAAATGCAGATGGTGTGGGGTACCAGGGATCGTGGAATTATCGTCAGAATTTGGTACTCTAAAGCTGTTAATTTAGGTCATTATGATGTTATGATGCATATTAATTGATAACAACACAATTTGGTGTTGAATCTCTGCTTTGGTTCGAATGGTTATCGATCTCTTACAGGTGGTACAGCGCGGAAAAAATGCAGGGGTGCCGGAGGTCATGGATTTTCTTTACTAATTGTAATCCGCTGCCATCTTGTCTGCCTTTGTTCAATATTATGCTTCTGATTATTGATTGATGTGTTTTGTGAGTGGGTTTCCGTTTGTTTTGGTGTAATTTGGTGTATTGTAGTTCGTCGGTGTCTTTCTTTTTCTTGGACTTTAAGTTTGCCCGCCAACTGGCCTTCATAGTCTTTTATTACCTCACTGTTTTCTCTTTTCTCGCATTGGTTTTTCAGTTTGTTTTTCCTTTTAATATAATAATAAACCTTATGATGGTATGGGAAGGCTGCATCCTTGCATCGACACGACTTGCCTAAGAAAACGCCAGCACTAAACTCTGGTAAGCGTATGATTTGATTGATATAGAGAATCAAGTGACACATCAAGTATAAACAAGCATAATACAATAGGATTTAATTGGGATGGAGTCATTAGTACCATAAATTCATTACATTTAATTCTTTCTTGACTACAGGTTTGTCCTCATCAATTACTGTTAATTACTGTGGATGGTGTGCGATTACTATTGGATCCAGGATGGATTAATTAGTGGAATGAACTTCAACATCCTTTTGAGAGGTGGGTAACATTCTCTCATTTTCTTCTGTTCTTGCTCAAATTAAAAGGTTTGGTTTCTTTAAACTAGTTACTATGGTTTTGTTCTTGCTCCGATAAAAAGGTTTGGTTTCTTTAAACTAGTAACTATGGGTTGCCGCCTTTATTGGGAGGATTTATGTTAGAATGAACACAGGATTCTATTCACATTATTGTAGATTTGAATGATTGAATCTATATAATTTTAGGTAGTAGGTAAACGTTTTATTAAATGATATTTTTGGGGACATTTACCTGAAATCCGACTAGAAATTATTAGATTTGTAGATTTGAGTGATTATTTCTGTATAATCCTAGTGCCCCAGGGGTTTTTCATTAGGCTGAATCCATTTCTGTATTCAGAAATGGATTTTGAATAACAAAAAATAGTGATTCGTGTAAATTTGTATCATCGGATTCCAATAAAAAAAGCCATTTCGTAGAATAGCTAGACAACGCTTAATTTTAGTGTTTCTAGGGTTTTTCAAGATGCTGAATCTATTTATGCATTCAAAAATACAATTTAAACAACATAAATGGTGATTTCACCAAAATCTGTTTAATGAGATTAGAGTAAAAAAATTGAAAAAATGAAATGTTTAGACAAAACCTATAAATATCTCATATAAAGCGCTACAAACAATAAATGAGAAGTGGGAACCCTGCAATGGAAAACATGCGACAAACACAGTACCGTTCTTTTTGTGCAGATCTCTTTATTTGTTCAACAAACTTAATTAAAAGATATCTCGTTAACATAAAGCAAGAATCTTATGTTTATATTTAATTTTTGATATCAATATAACATAGAAAATGCAAGTGCTATATTAATTGGCCTGTCAATTGAATCCAATATTACAGTCCAGGTTGTCAACGAGGTCTTGATGAATGGGTCAAGCAATTTTGCTTAATTGGTGGCTTTGGTTAGTTTGTACGTTAAGAGGTATTTAATACAACCGAAAACCCTCAACAAATCCCTCTTCAGTAATACCTAAATACCTGATAATTTGGGTTTCTCTTCCACCCAAAACAAAAAGATATAGAATTCCCACGGCTCAACACAAAGAAAACCAGAAACTGAGAACCCACTACACAAACTGCAGTTGATGAACAGTGATCGGGAGGGTAGGACCGAAATCTGAATGATGGACACAATTGGACAAAATTTTCAGGAAAGATCAACACATACAAATATGGTCAAATGGAATTGGGAAGAGGCTAATCAAATGTCAAGATAATATTAAAAAAAAATGAAAAATTGTCATGAAATTATGCAAAAAAAAATCTGCTCATTCATACCTTGAATTGTAATTTGTGTTGTGGGTATCGAATAGAGTCCGGATTTAAAGTGAATTTAGTGTGGAATTGAATTTTCCTCCTCACAACCTTCTTGGAAGATTTGCAATCCATTCTGAAGCTATTAACCCATCTTCTAGCCTTGCTTTAGTCAACTTGATTAATTTTTTTGTGACAAAAATCAACAAAAAAAATCTAGAATTACAAGTCTTTGGACTAACCAAAATAAATTAGATTGCAAAATCTCATTTAGAAATCAAAAACATTTTGGTTTGCAGAGTTAACATATACTCCGATAGACATAAATCCCAGGGCAAATGATTGAAAATTATTTATGGCGCTTGAAAATCCAGAAAAAACCCTAGGAAATGAGAGTCGTTTAGTGAAAAATGGTTTTGGATCTTCAGAAGATGTTGTTTTCCGTTCCGTTTCTGTTTTTGAAGAGAAAAGAACACTGTCGCTCTGTTTCTCGTAACACGAGTTATTAGCTTGTTTATTTAGGCCATATGTGGTTGTGAGTTTTAATAATTCATATGTGGTTGTGAGTTTTAATAATTCATAAAGTATATATGGTTTTTAAATTGTTTTTTAAACTTAATTTTTTTAGTTTTATGAGAATTATCTACATTGTAATTGTTATAAAGATGATGTGAGGTTATCATTGAAAAAGTGTATGAGATAGGACTAGTAGCCAAACAATTATATTGGTGAGTTTGTTATGTATTGGTAAATTGGATGAGATTGGATAAAGATGTAAGATTATTATTAATTAATTAATTTAGTAATAATTTTAATCGTAGTTTAATATTAAAATATTGACAAAGAATGAAAAATATTTATTAGGTATAGATGTTAATATAATTTATTCTAAGTTTTATTTGGATATATACTTATGGTGATGTAAACTATAAAATTTGACATTTTATGCTACTCTTTTGTCTTTTTTTATCAGTTTTTTACTATCCTCATTTTAATTTAGTTATTTGGGCCCCAAGCCTCTATTGGCTACTTGGTTTAATGTGTAGGACAAACCCATTTAATTAAATTAAGCTAGTGGAGGATCCCTTGCCTTGTTTCAGCCTTGATATTTATTAGTAGGCACACTTATTGGTGGGGCTTGAGTGCCTTCTATTTTTGTTTTTAGGGTCAAATCCTCATAATCTACCCTTCGACCATGCCTTTTGCCTTTTTGGGTTTTCCCACCCTTTGTTTCCTTTGAGTTTTCTAAATTTGTAGATTGTTCCGCACAATTTTTCCCATTCATGAGTTTATGTTTCGTTGTTCTGTGATAGGTTGCTTGTTTCTAATACTTGATTTTTGTCCATTTTCTATGGAACATAAAGCGTCTTTTGCTAAAAACTTGTAGATTCCCTTGTTGTCACATTTTTCTTTCTCTTTTCAACAAATTATACACTCTTCTCTTGGTTTAGGGTTCCTTTGTCCACTTTCCCTTAGGTTTTACATCCTTGCTCATGGAGCTTTTACTCTCGTCTTCAAGGCTTCACTCCTCCCTTTTGTTTTATAGGTTTTTGTAGTTTTTTTTGGGCATTTATGACCCCTTTGCTTCACACCCTTGCTTTAATTTGCATGTCTAGAAGTGAAGAAGGGGCTTGGGAACTTCCAAAGCTTTTGTAATAACCCTTGGCACCTCCATTCAATGAGGTTTTTTACTAAGAATCCACATTCTCTACTATTTCCTTAAGACCATCTCCATGCTCTATTGCATGGAGGTTCAATTAATGTTCTCATCCTTATCCCTTTGTTCATGATTTGAAACCTAACATCTTTTCACCATGCCAATGCTCTAATGCCCACTTTACTTTGGGTTGCATCACCTCTTCATGTTCAAGCACCTCCACTTTATGCACCTTATCCTATTTCCTCCTCTTCCTCCTCCTCTTGACCTCATTCTTCAAGGCTTGGGTCTTGGAGCAACATGGAGGGAGAAGACTGTATTTGCACCAAGATGCCTAGAAAGAAGAACTAGTGCATTACAGGTTGGAGCATTCATACTTTCAATTCCAAGGGCACTTTAGGAATACCCATTCTTTATTTTGTTTGATATTAAATCTCTCTCTTTTTTAAATATTTTGTTTTATTTTATTATATTCTCTTGCTCATAGCATATTATTTCACTTTCTTTACAATATTTTATCCCTTTTTTGGTCTTTCCATCAGAGAGACAAGTGCAGAATAGGTCCCTACCCCTTTGATTATTTTACTTAATGTGTACCTATTGTTTAGATTCTTTACACTTGTGGCAAGTCAAATTCCCATTCAACTTGCAACAACCCTCTGTCCCTTACTCCTTTTCACAGTTTAGATTTTTTTTTTACAAAGGGAAATCAATAAACCGGTAGGCAACAATATCATTAATCTCATTATAGACAATGGGTTGACCGTTGAGGAACCCGATTTTTTTTGAGATTTTTCGGAGAACGTGACGGAAACTATTTCCCTTCCCTCACTCTTGTACTTTTATGCACTAGTCTAAATAGTCTAAGTAGGCTCACATGAAAGGAATTGAATAATCAAACCACTTTCACTTATTTTTTAATGATATTGAAGCATGAAGCCAAATCCCTTGAACCAAGCACAAATCCAACAACCTAGATAAACCAACTCTCTCTTCTTGACATGTAATTTCCCATTCCTATGCTTAGCTCTGGACCTTGTGTGGCTCAAACTAACTCTTGAATCATCCCAAATTGTTTTTTACATTTTTGGTGGATTCCACCATGGCCCAACACGAAGTCACAAGCTAGTTCATACCTTAGGTGGTTCCTTATGGTTTGAACCCACTATACATGGGTGGGATTCACACTTCTTTAGAGAAGACACCTTCTTCCCCCAGTTTGTTTTGTCTTCTTTTTAGAGATTCTCCTCTCCACCTCCCTCCTCTTTCCCTTCTTGGTTCCTTCATGCTCCCTTTTCATTAGGGGGTTCCCCTTATCTCCTTTCCCATTGGTAAACCCTCTTGTATCTTCTCGAGCCTCCATGGATCCTCCCTTGAGTGTGTGGATTCTCTTGGGAAATAGTCCTTGTTCCTTGGATTTTGGGGACCTTATCTCACCCCACCTCTCTTCAATGGGCCACATTTCCTGTGGACTCCCTCTTCTTTTCATTGACACTGTCAGCATTAATGGTTTTTGTGCTTGCTTTCACCTAAATTGTGGGAGTCTCTTTTCCTTTGTCTTGATCCCTTGGACCCTATGTTGACCTTTCTCTCTCAAGTATTCTTTCTTGCCCCCTTCGAACCATTCTCTTTTTTTCTTTTTCACTTTTACGAGCGAATCCCTTGCTGTACCCTATTACTCCCTCTTTTTCCCCCTTTATTTTACAAGCATTTGGCACGATGGAACAACTTGATAACCTCCTTTTTGTTGTTGTGGTTGCACTCTTCACCCATGAAGCTTCTTTAGGTGAGCTTGTAATCTCATATCACTATCAATAGCTTGGAACTGTACACAACTTTACTTTGCCATGTTGCTTCCATCAGGCCTCCTGTTTTTGCCTTGATCTCTTTTTGGCTATTTTCTTTTTTCTTTTTCTTCTTTAGTGGGTTCATTGAGTAATGGAGTAGCTTCACATTATCCTTCAACCCTTCTTGCGATGATTGCACACTCCTTTCATAGAGATGTACATGAATCATTCCTCTCTAGTTGCTCTAGGTCCTTTCTCAATTCCTTTCAATTGTAGTGGTGCACCCTTCATTCGTGGAATTTCTATAGGAGGAATTATATAGTCATGTCACTGATGACATCCTGGAAACTTTTATTTTCCAAGTTGCTTCCATCCACTTGTTATCGCACAATCTGTACTTGCCCATATCCCAAGGCAAGTGAATGCAAGATTGGCGTAACAGGGGGTGACCTATCACTGTCACCTTAATAGGAAATCCTTTTTTGTTTAGGAGTATATCAAAGTTACCCCAAGGGAGACGTCCCCAGTGACCTAAAGGGTTGATAAAACTAAGGCAAGGATGCAAGAAAATCCCCCTCTCACTGGTCACTCAAGTCCAAAGGTTCTTAAAGTCTTCAATGGATGAAGCAACGGTAAAAAATGGAGTATACCTACCCAGAAAAAGACAACAAAGAAAATATGGCAGCTTTCAAGTACAAAAAAATGATGTTAGTGCTTCATAAGACCATGAACATTCAAAAATAGGCTAGCTGATATAAAATTGCAGCAATGTAATAATTTACAACAACAATAAGTATTTTGTAACAGCCACAAAATATATGCCTTGAAATTGCTTGAAAAAGACAAGAAAATGTAGCTTTAACTAGGCAGAATGATAATTAATTGTCACAAACAAATTTGACAATGTCTGGCTAGCCTTACATGTTAAATTTGCAGAGAATTTGCTGCAGTTAGATGGCTGTAGCAATCTTTTGTAACAACAAGTTCTAGTGCTCATAATTGCAAGAAAACACCATATAAACTTAGCATTTATCTAGTAGATTGTTTGGCAATTCTCACAAGCAATTTCTGAATGAGTTAGGTGCAAGTTATGTATGTGTATGCAACAAATTAGTATGAATTAGTATGGTTGTAGCAGTGATTTGCAAAAACAACAAGTTAGCTAATGAAATAATCTAATTTACGGTTAGTAGAAGTTAGCAAAAGCTTCAAGGAAGAAGGTTTGAGTGTTTGTTTGATCAATCATTCACTAGAGTGAGTAGACTAGTGCCTTTATGGGTAATGGAGTCAATGGGTGATGGTTTTTACTTGGAGGTAGCAGCAACAATGATTATACTTGTCTAAGGAGAAGAGGTGGATGAACAAGGTGTTGGCACTTCAAGGCCTCAAACATCCAAACCCTAAAGATAAATTCACTAGAGAGTAAACAATTTTGGGCCCTAGCAAATATTCTTTCCTTAGACTATTGAAAAGGTAATAAGAGAAAAAATAACTAGATAATAGCTCCGTGCTAGTATTTAGGGCTTTAGAAGTTTATCTAAGTTAAATCACCTTAGTAAAGTCTAGAAAATGAAAAACAAAGAAGTAGTAACTTAAGTCCTTTACTCCTAGGGTTTGTCAAGCAAGCAATTTCATAATCTTTAACATGAATAAGCAAATATACCATAACCATTCAAATGAAATGAAGAATTGCAGATTTACTTACTTCACCAAGAATAATCAAGCAATAAAACCCTAGATTGCCAAGTAACTTCACCAGGAAATGGTCCAAGTTGCAAATTTTATCCTCCAAGACAAGTGCGCCTCCCTATTTCAGCCAATAACTCCCAAATAGGGCTCAAATTTTAGATCACACTTAGTGTGTGATGAGTGATGAAGAAAAAATGAGAGTACTTTCTCTATATTTATACAAAACCAATGACCTTTAATTAATTTTAGGTCAAATAAAGGTCGACTTGGCCAAATTACATCAAAATTTTACATAAATAAAAATAATTAACCCCTAAAATCATCTCCAAGGGTGACGTCATGCCCTTCTAGGGTGACGTTGAGCCCCTAAAGTGGAACGTTGGGCTCCAGATGCAGAACGTTTGGCCTCCAAAAGCCCTGGATGATGCCCACACGTGCCAACCAACTCACACCTACCCTCAATATGCAAACCCTAGCTCTGGATGACGTCCAGGGTCATAATGGTGACATCATGGGCTCTCAAAGGTCAACGTCCCGGTGGAAGAGCAAGATCCCCCTGGGTCTAGGTTTGCTAGAGTGTTTCCAAGGGCAACGTCCTTGTTTCTTCCTAGTGCAAGTCTCAGATGTCTTCTTGCCCCTGGCTGGGGTTACAACATCCATCTGTGGGCTTTCAGCCCCATGGAGGTTCGGGCTAATCATTCCCCCATGTGTACCTGTCCACCGGGCAAAGTCCTGCAACAACACCAAGTACACACTCCAGGGGTTCATAAGTCACAGGGATCATAACATGTAAATCACATCCAATAATTAAATTACCCAAACATGTGCATCAAACCCTCCTTTACCCAGACAAATGCTCAAATACGTTATGCAATTTAACAAGTCAAGTTTGGAGAAGGTCTCAGGGTGTCCTGTTGGGCTAATCCTCCTTAAGTTTCAGGTGTTTCCCAGGTGAGAACTAATCTAGGTCATGTAAGTGTGTGAGGTGGCGTGGGGTAAGTGTTTGGGCATGGGGTGCAGTGATAACAGGGAAACATAGATCTTACCTGTGAGTGCCTTTGTAGAGGGCGAGCTGCACCTTGTCATAGATGCCATTTTTTCCTAGCCCATTCAATGCCTTTTATTCTTAGCTTCATTGCTTTTGATCTTTTGCTTTTATGCTTCAAGGGAAGAGTTGAGGGACACTGTCCTGGCTTGGTGACTAGAGGTGATAGCGTTATCCACAAGCATTTCATGGAGATGAGAAGGCTGGCTCGTGATGAGACCCCCTTTCTCTTGGCTATGCCACCAAGAGCCACTACCTTGGTTTGGTGACCAGATAGATGGTAGTGTCATACCGTTACATGCCCATGGTCATAATAGGCCGACTCATGATGAGACCTCCCATCCACCAACTAATACCTTGAGTGTTTATTTATCTTATGGGTTCCCTTTTCTTACTGAGAAGCTTTTTACTACTTTCTCGGGAATCCCTAGGTGAAGCATCTCAAAGGTTTCATTTTCGGCTTTTAACTCTTGCCAACTACTTTTACCCTCTTGGCCTCTAGTCCCTTCTTCCCACAAGGCAAGGTACAACCCTTCCTAGTGTGGAAAATCCCATTGCCCGAACAAAGATAGGGGAAAAATGAGAGGAATAAAGATGGAAAGTGGTAAGTATGGAGGGAACGGACGATGAACTTTCACAGACCCACCCAATGGAAACCCATCCTAAAGGGAGATCAACTTACTAGGGTATCGTGTCACCCTTCCAGGTATGAACAAGTTAAAGAGTGTAATTTCCAAGAAAACGTTATGAAATGAAGGAGAATTCAATGAAACATATTCAAGTGCTTCAATAATCGGAGTGACACATACCATGATACCCGAACTCATTACCTCATGGAGCAAGACTTATTGCTACTTCAGGACTAGGCTGGTGGGATGGATACTGTTGTTGCTGATAAATGGGTTGCACTAAAGAAAAGAGGGGCCCTCTGGGGGCATGCTCAAGTCATCCGACTCTCGACCCTCCATGTCTAGGTTCTATGGGTCTCGAGACATGATCTCCTTAGTTATCCCTAGGGTAGGGGATAACATCTGGCTCCAACTCGGGGATATGTGCTCACCGTAGAGCGCATGAGAACCTCAACATCTCTAGTATGACCTGTGCCTGCTAAATCTAAAAAAAATGCATTAGTAATCCTTTGGGTGGCGATATCACCCCTTGTTCATATATGATATAATAATAAAATAAAGATCATCTCTAATCTAGCATGTGATCATGAGCATACATATATACATAATGAAAGAACACAATATGAAAATGCAACTACAACTATACTAACATGATATGCAGATGGTATATACAATGGATGCAAATGCTTACCTACCTCTACTTACCTGTTGGTTGAATGCTAGGTGTAGTCAAATAACCAATGAAACCAACCTAGAAATATCTCATAATACCTGCCTCTGTGCTTCATCATAAACCAAAACAATGACAAGCTAAGCACAAAAATAACATGAGTTAGAGCATGTATCTCATCACTGGGAGTCGTAAAGTCTAGCTCATGGAGGTGGGAGGGAGGGAGGGAGGGACAAAATTATGCCAAATTACAGTTCTAGGAAAGTGCTCGAAACATCTCAGAAAGGGATCGTGAAAAATCAAAGGCTCCAAAGACCGACTCAAAGAATCTGAAGGTTGGCTACCTTAGACGTCATCACATCCTGATGTCTGGGAAGGGACTAGCAAGAATCTAGAGGATAACTTGGAATTTTTTATGGGAAAGTTGAACGACTGAGATAACAAACTTCTTCTTAAGGTGTTCAACCTACCCTTGAATTATAAAAGAAGGCTTTGCCCCGGAGAAAACTCAAGACAAGGTACATGTTTCCCAACTATACCCTTAGTGACATAGCGAGGTAAAGTAGTCGAAGGGAGATAGAAGATCTTGTCACAAGTACCCTGCTTCAGGAAAGCAACATCCTCACCTTTATCAAAATTTGAGCACAACGACGGTTGATAATATTCTTCATAGAATAAATCCAAGTTCTCAAAGGAATACTCATCAAAATCCTCAAGGTATGATTGAAAATCATCAGGAGAACATTGCACTGGGTCATCATTGGGTGCTTGGAAAACTTCTGTAATTATATCATCATCTTGTTGCCAAACGTCAAAATTATTAGGAACATCATATGATTGTTGTAAAGGCAACATTCGAAGATATCCTTCCATGTCGTAAATGGGATTCTCATCAGAACCAATCACATCCCACTTACGTCTTCCAACATGTATGAACTCATCAATATTATCAACCGTGTCACTAGCTTTATCATAACATGAAGGATTTAATGCATCCAAGGGCTCCTCAAATACTTCTTCACTTTCCAAATCATAAAATAAAGCATCATCAAAATCTTGGAAAGGGAAATAACTTATCGTGTTCACTTTTTGTTGTGCAGGAGCATTGAAGATTTGGATAACTTCATCAAATGGAGGAGTAAGCATCAGTGCCTCGTCCTCATGACTTACCCTTACATCTTCAACTTCATAATATGGAGGGTCTAGCTTGTCCAAGAGTTCCCTTTCTTCTTCACCTTCTGAATCATAGAATAAGGTATCATCAAAAACTTGTAAAGAAAAGTGAGTAACCTCATCCTCTTCTTCTTGTGCAGGAGGAAAAGGATTTGTGTAACACCCTGTTTCCCCCAGCTTGTAAATATAACTGGACTGGCCAAGAACTATGGAAAACTCATAAATGTGAATATGTGATGTAAATGGACCTTGAGGAAGAGGTCAATGAATGTGAATAACATTTTGAATTTATTTCAGGACTGCTGAGAGGGGATGTGCAGAAAAAGAGACCACGATGGTGGTGGAGGGCACCTGGAAAGGTGGCGTTAACTTCCATCGAGAATTAATACCGTATTTGGACTCCACTGGCCCGGAGAACCAAAAGCGGCTCACTAGCCCTGAATTTAATGCCTTGCAGGTTGGCAGGTTGATGGCTTAATGAGGGATGGGGAGGTGAACCGCCTATCCGTAGAGCCGTCAGGCCTGATCAGCGCGAGGGTAATCGCGCCACACGCAACCTCGCAAGAGGATAAGGCATGGGGAAGAAACGATGGGAGAGGGCAGATGCGAGGGGAACTCTGGCATTACGCAGAGTGAGTGATAGCAGAGAGGAAGGATCGCAACCTTTGCTCTTGGTCACTGGCAGACAGAGAGACGCAGTTTCACAACATCGTGGTCTCAGCTCGGGGGTGGCTAGTGGTAAATCTGTTGGGAGTCGCTACGCCTACGGTTGGGTGGAAACGAGCACCCCTCTCAGCAGTCGCACCCACTTCTGATGTTATTTCTGATAAGTGTTTTTCATATTGCATCTTGAAATTCATATGTTGACATATATGCTCATAAACTGTGAAATTGTGAACGATTATAGTATAAGAATGTCTGTGCAGTGTTTTGATAAGAAATGTTAGATATATGCTTATAACAGAAAGACCCCGCGTGGCTTATGTTGATAAATGAATTTAATTATGCATGAGTTGAACCAAGTCAGACTCCCTGTCCATCCTCAGGAGTTTGTTTCCCTTTGTCTGTCTCCAGGAAAGCCCTGGAATAGATCTCTTTGCAGAGATTCCCTCCTTGGAAAGGTTTACCAAGAACCTGGAAAAAGGGCTTGAATGTGCAAGTCTTAATAATCCTGTACGAGGAGGAATGACCCTCTTAAAATTCCGAAGTAGCAACGTAGGGATAAGTAACGAATCGACGGATGAGATCCTGTCGGAAGACCCATTGTCATTCACGACCGTCAGATTGACGAAAGTAACAAGGGCGTTACATACCCTGCCCCTTTTTCTCTCTATATTCATGAATAGCGATGAAATCGGGATCGTAGACCCCCCCCCAAGGTCCATGAGAACATTTGGACTGTTGATCTTTCCACATCCACGAAGTAGTGGAAGAATGCGCGAGGTGGGACAGATCTGAGCCGTTAGATCGTAGCTAGAAAGACCCGACAACCGTTGGATCTGTTAAGAGATGCACGAGGGTTAAACCTTCGTGAACAGTAGAGGTAAAATCCCGACGAGAAGGTTGACACATCGGGATATCGGTACTGGGGATATCGGAGTTCTCGAGGTCGAGAACGTCGGGGCTTTTCAAGCCCCGAAACAATGAAATGATCTGGACCATCCGTTCGTGCAGACACGTGGCGAAAATCGAGAGCTCGTCGGTATATCGCCTACCGGGGTTTTGAGTTGACAGTTCTGTCATCGGGGTATCAAAAACTCTGAAATCACGAGATTGGATCAGGGCCGTCTATCAGCCGGAACACGTGGCGGAGACCCAAACCATCGGGGAAGTCCCGATAGAAAAGTCAATAGGTGCATCGGGGTTCGGTATTTCGTGAGTCCTGAGGACAAGACTTCCGGAGCATCAGAAGTTGCGAAATCGCTAGAGACGATCAGGACCGCCCATCTTGAGGAGGACGCGTGGAGGAGATTAGAGCATTTGGGAGGTTTCCCGAAAAGAAAGTCGACCATCGACATTTCCGGAGTCGGGAAATCGGGAATCCCGTGGACAAGAAGTCCTTGCAATTCGGAATCGCGAAGTTCGAAATTTCGACAAGGAAGGGAAAGCTCCATCGTAGGGGCCAGCTATCAGCATAGCGGAGAATCGGGATTCGAGAGATTGGCAGTCTCGAGAACAAAAGTATTATGGCATTTGAAACCCCGAAGTCCCGATAGAAATCAGGGACCATTGGTTTCATGGGCGATCACAGCCGTTGATCGCGCTAAAGGCAAAAATAAAAGGGGTTATTAACTGACGTCGGATCGGGAATCAGAGGATCGCGAGTCCTGAGGACAAATGCATCTCGGCATTGAAAAGTCCGAAACCCCGATAAGAAGTGTGGTTGCGGTCATAGAGGAAAGGTCACGTGGACCAAAGGTCTAGCTGAAGTTAGAACGCATTGGCTTTTGGAAGCCCAAAACCCCGAAATGAGATAAGGTTGCGGTCTTGTGAAATAGTGGTCATATGGGCCAGGAGTTTAGCCAGGAGGGCTAGCGTGTAAAGGGGCGCATCGACAAATCGGAGATCGGGAGTTCGAGAGGATAGGAACTCTTGTCGTCAGGAATCACGAAACCCCGGGACCCGAAATTATCATCGGGGAAATGTCACAGGCGCATGAAGAAGAGGCCGTGACAGGGAATTAAGGACCTATGGATCGAGTTTGGCATTTCGCTTCTGCGAGCTTCGGGGATTCTCATTGTTGAGAAATCAACGAAAAAGTTTGATTTTAGGTAGTGGGTATGTTACAAAGTGGTATCAAAGCATGGTTACAACACTCGGCCTGATTAGGCTCATGAACGAGTTGCGCATAAGCTCCGTTCGAAGCACTCCTACGAGGAGTAACCCCCTAACTTGACTCTCTTGTCCAGGATTAAAAAAAAAAACTTGAAAAATGAGAACCCAACTGTGTATGCATGTGAAAGAGTTATAAATTATGCGCAAATTATAAAAATGTATTTAACTCTTGACTAATATACAGCGTTTGCCTTTTTCACTCTAGCGGACGATCAGTTGTGGGAATTTACCGACGCAGAGAATGGTGACTCACCAAGAGATGGGAGAAGGATCCCACAATAGAGGCGAAGAGTTTGACGAAAGAAGAGCAATAGGAACCCCTCCAGACCTAGCCGAGACTGTGAGGAGTCTCATGGTTGAGCTGCAAAGCTGCAAGGTCGACAATGAAAGTATGATGAAAGAACAAGAAAAGCAAACCGAAATTAATGCAGTTTTACTGCAGAGCTTATCCGACCTACAACGACAAATGCAGCATGAACCTGAGATGCATAATCATGGTCGTATCAGTGGCCATACTGAGAGAAGCATGTCAAGAAAGGTCCACCCCAGAGGTAAAGGACCAGTGCCAGACGATTCCACTGAGAAGGAAGCTAGCGATTCAGAAGGCTCTTCCAGCAGCAGGACCAGTTCCTATTCTCAAAGAAAACAGAAGAAGCAAAAGACTTCCAAGAGTCATAAATTTGAGGAATTTAAAAAGGCCAAACCTTCCTCCTTCGACGGTGAGATAAAGAAGGGAGAGGAAGCCGAGGCCTGGCTACTTGGACTGAAGAAATATTTCAGAGTCCATGATTTTTCAGAGAATTTGAAGGCCCGAGTGGCCACTTTCAATCTGAACGGAAAGGCTTCCATC
>ML784975.1:6303-19149 GCA_009831015.1 Picea engelmannii | reverse complement strand
AGCTTATCTGCTCCAGGTCCCAATTGATACATAAGTACGCCTAAATATGGATTCTTTTATTAAATCGGCGGCGCTCCTCAAAATAGTCACGACCGTGACCCTGACGTCTCCCTTTGAAGTCTTTTCCATCTTCCCGTGCAGGCTCGCACGACGAGGTGCGGATGCTCCTGCATCAAGGACGCGTGGAGGAGATTAGCGCATTCGGGAGGTTTCCCGAAAAGAAAGTCGACCATCGACATTTCGGGAGTCGGGAAATCGGGAATCCCGTGGACAAGAAGTCCTTGCAATTTGGAATCGCGAAGTCCGAAATTTCGACAAGGAAGGGAAAGCTCCATCGTGGGGGCCAACTGTCAGCATAGCGGAGAATCGGGATTCGAGAGATTGGCAGTCCCGAGAACAAAAGTATTACGGCATTTGAAACCCCGAAGTCCCGATAGAAATCAGGGACCGTTGGTTTCATGGGCGATCACAGCCATTGATCGCGCTAAAGGCAAAAAGAAAAGGGGTTATTAACTGACGTCGTATGGGGAATCGGAGGATCGCGAGTCCTGAGGACAAATGCATCTCGGCATTGAAAAGTCCGAAACCCCGATAAGAAGTGTGGCTGCGGTCATAGAGGGAAGGTCACGTGGACCAAAGGTCTAGCCCGAAGGGCTAGCCGAAGTCAGAACGCATCGGCTTTTGGAAGCCCAAAACCCTGAAAGGAGAAAAGGCTGCGGTCTTGTGAAATAGTGGTCATATGGGCCAGGAGTTTAGCCAGGAGGGCTAGCGCATAAAGGGGCGCATCGGCAAATCGGAGATCGGGAGTTCGAGAGGACAAGAACTCTTGTCGTCAGGAATCATGAAACCTCGTGACCCGAAATTATCATCGGGGAAATGTCACAGGCGCGTGAAGAAGAGGTCGTGATAGGGAATTAAGGACCTATGGATCGAGTTTGGCATTTCGCTGCTGCGAGCTTCGAGGATTCTCATTGTTGAGAAATCAACGAAAAAGTTTGATTTTAGGTAGTGGGTATGTTACAATTTGGGATGGCTTAATCGGAGGGAGGAGCACACATTATTACTTCATCATCATGTTTAATATTTTCAGGCTCTCGCTCTTCAACCAGGTCCTCATTATCCTTGCTAGAAGCATGAGCAGATTCTTGTTCTTCCCCATGGGATTGATAACCTTCATCAAGATCCCTCTCCTCAATCTTTTGTTGATTGGTGTCTTGCTCCAAACCTTTCGGGGTTTCTTCAACAAATGTTTCAAGAAAAGGTATTCTCTTAGGAATATATGGAGTACCAATCTTAACTTATGGAACAAAGGATTGTTCTTCCTTGGATGAGGAGATGTTGGCTTCGACTTCTGTGGCCATGTCATAAGATTCTTGGATTGTATTTGGCCCTTTCTTACTGAGGAGAAACCCTAAATGCACTAAGAGTGCATTGGTGTAGAGGTAAGTGAGGTACCTGTCTTCAGGACAATGGTTTCTACGAATTTGTTGTAGCAAATTCTCGAACCTAGTATGGAATTCCTTGACAATCTCGTTCTTAGTTTGCTTCATGTACTTGAGTCTTTTTATTAGCATGTGGATATCTTCTAATTTAATACCCCATTTCTCGAGAAAGGTTTTTTCTAATTGGTCCATAGATGAGATGCTAGGATTAGGGAGATTACAATACCATTTCCTAGCATTGGCATGAAGAGTGGCAGAGAAAATCTTCATCGCCAAATCTTCAGCATCATCACTGATAGGGTGGAGTTGAAATAAATCCCAAAAATTATCCATGTGATCTTCGGCCCTAACCCCATCAGTACCAGTGAGTCTAGGGAGCCAATTTTCATACCTCGGAGGCATTCGTCGAGGGTAACCCAAAATTTTACTCATATCCAAGGGTTTAAAATTACGTGGGTCCCATAGAGAAGCAATGTTTGGCTTAATCATTAGTGGAGTCGCTAGATAATCTTTCTAAGGATTATCAAAGGGAAAAGAGGGAATCACCCTTAGTGGAGTCGCCGGGTAAGCTTTGTGAAGTAAAGGCGTTGAATAAAAGGCCTACTGAAAAAGTGTCGTTCGAGAAAAATTGAATCGATGTTCCCCGACAACGGCGCCAAAATGTTATCTCACAATCTATACTTGCCCAAAGCCCAAGGCAAGTGAATGCAAGATTGGTGTAACAGGGGGTGACCTTTCACAATCACGTTAATAGGAAACTCCTTTCTGTTTAGGAGTATATCAAAGTTACTCCAAGGGAGACGTCCCCAGTGACCTAAAGGGATGATAAAACTAAGGCAAGGATGCAAGAAAATCCCCCTCACTGGTCACTCAAGTCAAAAGATTCTTAAGGTCTTTAAGGGATGAAGCAACGGTAAAAAATGGAGTATACTTGCCCAGAACAAGACAACAAAGAAAATATGGCAGCTTTCAAGTACAAAAAAATGATGTTAGTGCTTCATAAGACTATGAACCTTTAAAAATAGGCTAGCTGATACAAAATTGCAGCAATGTAATAGTTTACAACAACAATAAGTATTTTGTAACAGCCGCAAAAAATGTCTTGAAATTGCTTGAAAAAGACAAGAAAATGTAGCTTTAACTAGGCAAAATGATAATTAATTGTCACAAGTAAATTTGGCAATGTCTGGCTAGCCTTAAATGTTAATTTTGCAGAGAATTTGCTGCAGTTAGATGGCTGTAGCAATCTTTTGTAACAACAACAAGTTCTAGTGCTTAGAATTGCAAGAAAACACCATATAAACTTAGCATTTATCTAGTAGATTGTTTGGCAATTCTCACAAGCAATTTCTGAATGAGTTAGGTGCAAGTTATGTAGGTGTATGCAGAAAATTAGTATGAATTAGTATGGCCGTAGCAGTGATTTGCAATAACAACAAGTTAGCTAATGAATTAGTCTAGTTTAGGGTTAATAGAAGTTAGCAAAAGCTTCAAGGAAGAAGGTTTGAGTGTTTGTTTGATCAATCATGCAGTCAATAGGTGACAGTTTTTACTTGGAGGTAGCAACAACAATGGTTATACTTGTCTAAGGAGAAGAGGTGGATGGAGGAGGTGTTGGCACTTCAAGGCCTCAAACATCCAAACCCCAAAGATAAATTCACTAGAGAGTAAACAATTTTAGGCCCTAGCAAATCTTCTTTTGTTAGACTATTGAAAAGGTAATAAGAGCAACAATAACTAGATAATAGCTTCTAGAGTGCTAGTATTTAGGGCTTTAGAAGTTTATCTAAGTTAAATCACCTTAGTAAAGTCTAGCAAATGAAGAGCAAAGAAGTAGTAACTTAAGTCCCTTACTCCTAGGGTTTGTCAAGCAAGCAATTTCATAATCTTTAACATGAATAAGAAAATATACCATAACCATTCAAATGAAATAAATAATTTCAGATTTACTTATTTCACCAAGAATAATCAAGCAATAAAACCCTAGATTGCCAAGTAACTTCACCAAGAAATGATCCAAGTTGCAAATTTTATCCTCCAAGACAAGTGTGCCTCCCTATTTCAGCCAATAACTCCCAAATAGGGCTCAAATTCCAGACCACACTTAGTGTGTGATGAATGATGATGAAAAATGAGAGTACTTTCTCTCTATTTATACAAAACCAATGACCTTTAGTTATTTTTAGGTCAAGTAAAGGTCGACCTGGCCAAATTACATCAAAATCCAGTTTTTACATAAATAAAAGTAATTAACCCCTAAAATCATCTCCAAGGGTGGCGTCATGCCCTTCTAGGGTGACGTTGAGCCCCTAAGGTGGAACATTGGGCTCCAGATGTAGAGCATTTGGCCTCCAAAGAACTTGGATGATGCCCACACGTGCCAACCAGCTCACAACTGCCCTCAATATGAAAACCCTAGCTCTGGATGACGTCCAAGGTCATAATGATGACGTCATGAGCTCTCAAAGGTCAACGTCCAGGTGGAAGAGCAAGATCCCCTTGGGTATAGGTTTGCTAGAGTGTCTCCAAGGGCAACATCCTTCTTTCTTCCTGGTGCAAGTCTTTGATGTCTTCTTGTCCTTGGATGGGGTGACAACATCCATCTGTGGGCTTTCAACCCCATGGAGGTCCGAGGTAATCATTCCCCCATGTGTACCTGTCCACTGGGAAAAGTCCTGCAACAACAACAAGTACACCCTCTAGGGGTTCATAAGTCACAGGAATTATAACATGTAAATCACATCCAATAATTAAATTACCCAAACATGTGCATCAAACCCCCCTTTACCCAGACAAATGCTCAAAGACGTTATGCAATTTAACAAGTCAGGTTTGGAGAAGGTCTCAGGGTTTCCTATTGGGCTAATCCTCCTAAAGTTTGGGGTGTTTCCCAAGTGAGAACCAATCTAGGTCATGTAAGTGTGTCAGGTGGTGTGGGATAAGTGTTTGGGCATGGGGTGCAGTGATAACGGGGAAATGTAGATCTTACTTGTCGATGCCTTTGTAGAGGGAAAGCTGCACCTTGTCATAGATGCCATTTTTTCCTAGCCCATTCAATGCCTTTTATTCTTAGCTTCATTGCTTTTGATCTTTTTCTTTTATCCCTCGAGGGAAGAGTTGAGGGACACTCTCCTGGCTTGGTGACTAGAGGTGACAGTGTTATCCACAAGCATTTCACAGAGATGAGAAGGTTGGCTCGTGATTAGACTCCCTTTCTCTTGGCTATCCAAGAGCCACTACCCTGGTTTGGTGACCAGATAGATGGTAGTGTTATACTGCTACATGCCCATGGTCATAATAGGTCGGCTCATGATGAGACCTCCCATCCACTAACTAATACCTTGAGTGTTTATTTATCTTATGGGTTCCCTTTTCTTACTGAGAAGCTTTTTATTGCTTTCTCGAGAATCCCTAGGTGAAGCATCTCAAAGGTTTCATTTTCGGCTTTTAACTCTTGCCAACTACTTTTACCCTCTAGTCCTCTAGCCCCTTCTTACCACAAGGCAAGGTACAACCCTTCCTAGTGTGGAAAATCCCAATGCCCGAACAAAGGTAGGGGAAAAATGAGAGGAATAAAGATGGAAAGTGATAAGTATGGAGGGAACGAACGATGACCTTTCATAGACCCACCCAATGGCAACCCATCCTAAAGGGAGATCAACTTACTAGGGCATCATGTCACCCTTCCAGGTATGAACAAGTTAAAGAGCGTAATTTCCAAGCAAATGTTATGAAATGAAGGAGAATTCAATGCAACATATTCAAGTGCTTCAATAGTTGGAGTGACACATACCACGATACCTAGACTCATTACATCATGGAGCAAGACTTACTGCTACTTCAGGACCAGGCTGGTGGGATGGATACTGTTGCTGTTGATAAATGGGTTAGACTGAAGAAAAGAGGGGCCCTTCGGGGCCATGCTCAAGTCATCCGATTCTCGACACTCCATGTCTAGGACCTGTGGGCATTGAGACATGATCTCCTTAGTTATCCCTAAGGTAGGGGATAACACCACTTATTCTCCCCTCTCTTTAGTTACCCCTTTCAATTTTTCCTTTCTTGCATAAATTTCCCATTTTGCAGATTCTGTGTGGTGTGCCACATCCCAAGTATCCTTTGCTCCATAATAGTTGTATGCCTTACCTCTTGGTCCTTTTGCATCTCTAGATCTTTTTTTAATAGCTTTGTCTTACTCTTCCCATGCAATCATCATAGCATTGCCCATAACCTACTATGTTTTCGTAGGTAATGGACACTGGAAACCACCATGCTTGTAGCATTGCCAACTACAATATCCTACCATTGCCTTACATGTAGCATCGTCCATGAGTCATTCTCTTTTACCATTTGCAATGTCTTCATAGTTTGTGGTTGTAAAACACTACTTTGGTCCTTTATTTCATTTTTTCTGTCACTTGTTGACACACATATTGCTTATCTTTTCCTTAGATGGTGGAAGGTGAGGAAACCTAGCACTTTTGTGGTGCCTTGGATTGCGAAGCATTATGTTACTCGCCCAACTATTAGTGTTCGTCTTGGTCCTCCAAAGGGTTATTAACAAAAATAGCCAATTTTCTCATGCTTTTTCTTTCTAAAACATCTTGTATACCCCTTTTCCATTGGACTAAACCTTTTATTAGAGTCTCTTTGAATACATTTTCAAAGTTACACAAAAATCTTAGATGTTAAAGATCTCAATGATGATTGAAACTAATAATCTACTTTGAATTACCACCCATAAATTAATATAGATATGATTTAAAAATAAATAAAAAATAAAAAATATATAAAACAAATACTTAAATAAACAAAAAAATTTCACACAATAAACTTTTTTCATTCGAAAGAAATACTAATATCGTACAATATTATTACAAACACTAATATCATACAATACTATTACAGACACCAAGTGAGAAGATTACTTTGAATCTACGAATCTAAATTACAAATACTTAAACATGGAATATTATTATCTATTTATACAAGAAAAAATATAAAAAATAAAAGTTACATCAATAAGAATTACATATGATTATCTATTTATACCAGAAAGAATAAAAAATAAGAGCTACATCAATAAGAATTACATCTCATATGGCACGACACTCTAAATGGAAGTTAGAAATGCATTATAATAATTTAAATTTTTTCATACGAATAAAAATACTAATATCGTACAATATTATTACAAACACTAATATCATACAATACATTTAGAAATGTATTAAAATAATTTAAACTTTTTTCATTCGAATGAAAATACTAATATCATACAATAATATTACAAACACTAATATCATACAATACTATTACAAACACCAAGTGAGAAGATTACTTTGAATCTACAAATCTAAATTACAAAATACTTAAACATGGAATATGATTATCTATTTATACAAGAAAGAATATAAAAAATAAAAACTACATCAATAAGAATTACATCTCATATGGCACGACACTCTAAATGGAAGTTAGAAATGTATTAGAATAATCTAAAATAAAGATGAAAGAGTTACATTTTAGAGTCTATGACAAGACCATAGCATAACGTCATGTGAAAGGTGAGTCATAAAAAGAAAGGAAAAATAATAAAATAATTCTTATGTTCGTATTCTCATAATCCACATTCAAATAACAAGACTCACACAACTTAAAATGTTATATAAATAACATCCATAAACATATGAATTAAATATTATTTTCAACACTTTGATGAATGAGACTTCTTGCTATCTGCTTATACAATGTATTGGGTTTTGCAAAAGTGTTTTTAAACAATTTAATCACAATTTTCGTAGTAATAACAATTTGTGTAGTTTAAACGTTTGATTTTTTGGAGTTTTTACAAGCATATTTTTTGATCAATTTTTATCGAAATTCGGCCAAAAATTGTTGGAACTCCATATTTGAGTGATTGAGTCTATATAATTTGAGTGCATTGAGGGTTTTTGAGGATGTTGAATCTATTTATGCATTCAAAAATGCAATTTAAACAACAAAAAATGGAGATCTCACCAAAATCTGTTTCACCGGATTCCTATGAAAAAGTTTTGTTTTTGAAGCCCTGCTCTAGCAACACTTCAAAACTTATCCCTCTAGTCCTTTAAAATCTCTTTCCCTTCAACTCTTGCATCCATCACTTATTTGACTCCATTAACCCTAAGGCACTGATCTAAGACCACAAGCGTTGAAGTAAAAATTGATCACAAACAACCCTTAAAACCTTTTTTTGAAGCAAACCCTAACTACTAACCCTAATCTAGGAGCTAACCCTAACCCTAAGTTGTTGACGTCACACTTGGTTATTTCATCTTAATGCAACAACGTCTTATCTTGTGAGCAATTGAATGATGTTTAATGCATTTACTAAATAAGGTGTTGATTTGTTCTTTGAATGCTGCAGCGTTCCATTACTTATTGATGAAGTGACTTTATTCTCACAGCTGTATTGATAAACATTGACTTCGTCAATATTTACTGCTATAATTGCTTACATGTTGTTCAGATAGTCACATATTGCATGAAGTACTAACCCCATTGAATATTAGCTTGCGAATATCTGTTTGTGGTTGTCTTGTTCCAAGCAGGTACTTTGTTCCTTGGGGGTTACTTTGAATTGGCCTTTGGCCGGACTATCTGCTTTGGTGGTGATCTGTTAAGGGGGAACTTTACCTTTGTCCTTTTAACCTTTGCCTCTTCAAAACCCCAGGTCACTGGGGACGTCTACCCTGGGCTTTACCTCCCTAAAGAGAAAGAACCATCCCATCGAGGTGACATTGGGTGGGATAGGTTCCTGTTACGCCAGTTTGGACCTCCATCTTATAGCCATTTAACCTAGCTACAAACTATGCGATAACAGGATGCACACCTGGGACATATGGATCCACAAATCCAGGAGGAGAGACATGACTTGCAGACAATTGACCTTACACATACATATCAGTATGAGGAGAGTGAGTCACTTCTTTTGGAAACTCCATTGTTTGAGCAGGTTGTGGAGATTGACAGTTTGATGGGACACTTACTTCCAGGACCAGCCTGCAGTGATGAGGATGTACCCTTTATTGGTCAGGATGACCATAGCACGTGTCTGGACACATCTATATGGGATCCAGGCGCCGATGATAGTAGCAGGGTGAGTGCACAGAAGGACACAATTGCTCATACATGATATAGTATGATTCAAATGGAGCTAGTTGTTGGTGATGATGTGCAGTTGCTTATAGGAGGACCCAATAGCACAAGGGACAGGGGGCAGTTCAGTGCTTTATCTTTTGCAGAGATTGTTGTTGGGGATTCCAGTGTTGACACTAGCAGTGAGGGACATGAGGTAACACCTCAACATGATTGTGATTAGGAGTCACGCTACCTGGTAGGACAATTGAGAGTCGGTGAGGACATGATCATGGCAGCCTCTAGGCGCATTGATGACACATGCATTGGTGGTCGATTGTTGTTGGAGGGCATCGTTGGCACATGATAGTTCAGATGGGGGATTTTCCATAGATGACTTTCATACTCTCAGGGAGAGAGCGTCTGTGATGAGGACTGACTACCAACAGTTGTTGATGGACAAAGACTATCTATTGAGGGTTGGTGAGATGTATCACATGGACCTGAGGGAGCATGAGTTGGAGGTGGATAGACTCACTCATGAGTTGGAGAGCACTTGAGGATTCTTGAGAGGCAGACAGACATCCCTTCAAGAATCAGAGTCTAGATCAGAGGAGCTTCTTGAGGAGATTCATCAGAGATCCACTACATCTATCTTAGTGGAGGCTCAGATATATCATTCAGTCACATTGCTAGAGGATGTTGGTGGTCTAGCAGAGGAGCACCAATTGATGGAGGAGCATGAGGAGTACGCAGGATCACTGATGAGTATGGAGAGTTATGATCCAGAGGTGCAGGAGCTACCCTCCACGAGGATCTTTGAGACAGTCGAGCACTCACATACGCATGGGAACTCCAGAGCCAGGGGCAGTTTTGAGGACACTTCCATTTGTTTCTCGGGAGCGGTTGACCTTCATGTAGACGTTGATCCAGTAGTACACCCATGATCCATGATGCTGCAGGAGTATACAGGTGATTACATGAGTATGCAGGAGCATACAGTGGTGAGTGATAGCTCACAGAGACACGCAGAGATGTACAATGGGATTCATAGGGGTGTATTGGCTTGCAGGGAGGAGACACACTTAGTAGAGCATAGAGATGTCTCTCCTTTGCAACAAC
This sequence comes from Picea engelmannii, assembly GCA_009831015.1. NCBI lineage: Eukaryota > Viridiplantae > Streptophyta > Pinopsida > Pinales > Pinaceae > Picea > Picea engelmannii. The sequence goes on along the minus strand of ML784975.1, from coordinate 9,466 downwards.
ACATAGTACTGGGGGATGATGATTGGGATTCGGCGATGATTATAGGCGAGTATGTACCATGGGTACCGGTGGATGAGCTTTTGGTTGAATCCTTGGGATTGACCAAAGCATATCATGCCTTCGAGTCCTACAGTCAGCTACAGATGTTTCTGTTAGCCTTTCCCGACACTTTTACCATTGACAACAACATGAGGAGAGATAGACAGTAGCAGAGGACATGGAGAGTGGGTAGGCCGAGACCACATGACAGGAGTGCTTTTACGACATACAATAGGATATGGGTGGATCATCATAGGCAGACAGTTGAGACTTTGTGCGTGATGGTGAGCATCATAGGCCAGGGGATAACAGACATCTCAGAAGGCGACACAGATACAGATTCTCATGAGGATGAGCACGAAGGGCTTCCGACAGTGATCAGTATGACACATGAGCAGTTAGCGGGGATTGGAAGTGATAAACTTCCAAGTTTGCCATGGGATCCTAGAGTTCATTTTGTTAGTAGGTTGTTTCACCTTATGATGACCCAGGTTGTGCCAGAGAGTCACATACTTCACTTTGGGTTGGTTTTGAGTGGGCTTGCAGGGGATTTTCCTATGGAGTGAGACAGTTTCTCCCTTTTGATCATCATGATCGAGCATGGAGATGGTTGGGCAGATACTACTTCCACAGAGGTTCTTTTACAGATGCAGCTTCTGGACAACAGGTCCAATTTCCACAGGTATTCCAGCTTGAGGATCCAGGAGTGGGGGATCCAATATGTATACGGGGAGTAGACAGTCATGATCAGAGTTTTGCAGCGCTAGCGTGTTGATATTTGGCAAAGACTAGCATGGGACACGGGGATTGCAGGGCTGAGCATTTCATTGACTGATGGAGGCGAGTGTACCTTTGCAGGGGAAAGTTATTTTGACTTTCCATTGAGCTTCAGTGTTGAGGAGAGCACATAAATTGAGGATGTTTCATGAAGATCTTGTAGTACCTCACTATGGCAACAACATGTGCAGTTGGTGGAGACCGTGTTGGTCTTGATATGGACTCGGAGGATGGCCTCATTCCGGGATGAGGCCATGTGTCATGTGTAGGAGACTCATGGTGTTGATATGTTTCAAGATTATGCTTCATAGGGTATTGCAATTCACTTTCTGATATGGGACCCCAGGGGCGGAGTGTGTGATAGTTCATCTCTGGATGGAGCCTACTGTGTGTCCCATAGGTGGACATGGAACCTCGGTATTACATTTGGATGGATTCAATTATTGCTTGAGGATAAGCAACCAAGTCACCAGACACGTGGACACGGGACACAAAGGACACAGAAATACGAGTGTCGGACACGGGCATGGCGACCCCCAGAAACATGACACAGAGGACACGTTATATATATATATATATATATTAAATTATGAATTACACATACAAAATTAATAAAATTGTAAACATTTAAATTTTACATTAATGATGATGATGATACATATTACAAATTCATTATTCAATCTTGAATCATACAATGATACATCATACAACTAGGTACTAAGTTCTAAGTTCTAACATAAATCATGAATCATGAATCATGATAAATTGATAATTGATAAATATTAAAATCATAATGACAAACATTGAAATTTGAAACACACAAGAAATTCAAACCATAAACTGCAGTTTTCTCATTAAGTCATCAAAATCAAAATGTGTTACATAGACACTGACTCCTGATTCACTGCTATAGGCTATAGCCTATAGCCACAGGCTACTATAGGTGGGAATGCCAGTGGCAAATACAAAATAAGGTAGAACAAGATACTAGAACCGTAGATGGAAGAATCCCATAGCACAAGACTGTCACTGGTCACTGGTCAGTAGTCATGGCTCTCTCCTCCAATCTCCGACTGCTCTGCATGATCATCCAATCCAATCTGTGGAGCTGGATCTGCTGCTGTGGAGGATGACCCCTCAAGAGGAATATCATCCTCAAAAGTGACCGGCTCTAGCACTGGGTCATTAAGATCCATGTTGGCCAATGCCAACTCAACAATGTTGTCCAAACCCATATCATCAGGAAAGACATCCCACATATTTGTCTTTCCCTTCAACCACTCCTCCCTCTGCCTATAAATAAGACAGAGGTTGGTGTGCACATACACCATTGACTCTGCCCTGGACTGCTCAAACCTGCTCTTCTTCAAACTGTACAAATTCCCATATGTGCTCCAATTCCTCTGACAACAAGAGGATGAAGTAACCTGAGAAAGGATCCTCATGGCTAACTCCTGTAGAGGAGGGCATGTTGCCCCATGAGTTGCCCACCAAGCATGGGGCTTCTTAGCCCCCTTGTCTCTGAGCACATCATAGCTAGAAAATCTCCCGCTGGCAGTGGAAAAATCTTTAAAGCCTGCCTGCACCTCATCAAAGGATGCTCTATCCTGATATATCCGTCTAAATGCTTCCTTCCTTCTGAAAGCTCATGATCCATGTGAGGCGGGAATCTGCGTGAAGTCCCACCACTGAGCCACTCACTGCTGTAGTATTTGGGATTCAATGAGTGATCCAAGCAATGCAAAGGTGTGTAGTTCTTATTCCACCTGTTGATAAGAATATCCTGTATGGTGGTGAAAAAGATCTCTGCCGATGTCCCATACTCAGGGGACTCATTCTGTAAAATAATGGTCCTCATGGACTCAATCATGGAATCCCACCCCTCATAAACCTCTCTTAGGATGGGCTTGTCTGTGTCTGCAAATTGTAACAAAGAGATGATAGGCTCCATGATCTTAATGGTAAGATCTACCCTCTCCCACCAAGCATCGTCTAACACTGTATCCTTGACCTTTTTTGAAGAATCTTGATCCGTTTTTCTTCAAAAAGACCAAAACTTTGAAATAACCATGGACCCAAGAGCGGCCTTGACCTCCCTCAACCTCTTAAGCATGATGAATGATGAGGCAAACCGTGTATCTGCAACCTTCAACAATGATAGTTGTGTGTACTTCTTATATATTGTGAGGGCATTGGTATGGTTGTGTACAAAATTGCGGATATGACGTGCATCCTCAATAAGACTTTCGATCCATGTCACATCCGAAGCAATGGATTTAAGTGCTAAATTCAAGGAATGAACAATGCAAGGTGTCCAAAATATTTGTGGATATTTAGCTTCCACAAC
>ML784974.1:647256-659547 GCA_009831015.1 Picea engelmannii | reverse complement strand
TGGGCGAATCTTTTTTAAAATAGCAAATCTCGTTTTTGGAAAAACCATGGAAAATTAGCCCATGAGCGAAATTTAGCCCCTAAAATCATCAATGATTGGAGATCGAGGTTCTCAAAGGTTACCAACAAAGGTATTGTTGTAGTCTAGTAGTGATGGCATATTCAACCTTCCACAGAGGAATGAGGTCTCACCCAAAGCGCTACCGAGACTTGTGTGTAATAAAGTAAGTTAACAAGGACACACTATTAGATCTAAAGCAATACAAGACATTTTTATGCTTAAATGTGAAGATCATATCATTAGAAGTCTAAACCATGTTATGATTTTGATAATCCATGTTGCGCAACATAAATATAAGTGGATACATGAAAATATCTTGTGAAACAATATCACAAATAACAACTACACAAGATAGGAAAATTTGCACAGGAAATAAATCATGCATTCATCCATATCATAACAAAATTTTGTATACCCAAATAATCCATTGTATATCATCATTTCACAGCATGGCATACATGGAGTATTTCTTTTATATCAAGACTTATACAATAGAATGATAATTAGGTCGGCCAAAACAAAAACAACAACATATATGCAACAACAATAGTGAGACTCAGACATTCACAGTTAACAAGTAACAAGTAACCCTTTCCCATTACATTTTTCCCAATTTGTATCATCCCTTGGATGTTTCTTGATTCCACTTCTAAGGTTTATTGATTATGTTTTTGTTGCTTTTCTGCTTTGTCTTTTCTTTCACTCGAAGCTTCTAAACATTTCCACTTCCTCCTCCATCTAGCATATGATATCTATTAACTATTATCATGTTGACAGTTAGATTTCCGATCAATGTATATACTTTCCATTGCTTCTAGCCTTCTGCTACCCTGCTACGCTTTCCCAAAAAACTGTGATCCTTCCACAAAACTGAATGTTCTCCAAAATGAAGGGCCCAATAGGCCCCAACCACAATATTTGACTCACCCTGAATCAACCTTCTGTTATTTTTTTGTGGTTTCCTTCAAATGAAGGGCCTAACTCTGGGACAATTGTAAGGGCCTGCTTGTGGAAATTGTCAGTGTGCCACCCAATCATGCAATTTCCTTGCCAAAATTGAGGTGTTTGCAACAAATTTCTGCATGGATTTGACATTAGGAACTTTGGGCTTAATATCCAATAGAAAAATCTACTCTTTGTCAGCAAGGGATTCCAACTGTTGAAGAGGAATGTACTCAACTCGAACTGTAGGCATGAACTTCCAAAGTGGTTTTTTCATAGCTCTATTAACCTCATCCATGGCATCCAAACGTTCATCCTCAACTTGTATCTTGAAAAACTTAGTCGATTACTCAATAGGGTCAGCGATGTCCCAGGATCTTGTATGCATATGCTTAATCCTAGTGCACAACTCTTCAACAAGCTTATTGTTTTTGTCCAACAAGCCAACCCAGACTGTGATTGTATCAAAGAGTTGACAACATGCCTCAGTCTATGCATGAAGCGAGGACTTGACATTGGTTCTCTCTTCAACTGCATGTGTAAGCGTCTGGAGGATCTCTTTGGGTTACTCTTTTTCTTTTAGCTTGAATGTGGATACCTCCTGTTGATAGGTATCTGTCTTGGCAGCCAACTAGGACCATACGCCAACAATGATGTCAACTCTGTCAGGTGGCAGTGATCCCCATTTTGTGGATAACTAAGCAGATTATGTCTCGAGGCCCTTAGGTTACAAATATGGAGTGCGGAAAGACTACATGACCAATAGTACCCTTTTCATAGATGGAAAACCCACTCACCACCATAGATGATCACATGTTTATAGGTGGCATCCACCACACCAGCTGGCTTCCGGAAGGCAATGGGCCTTGCTCCATGAGGTACAAGTTAGTATTATGGTGAGCATCATTTCAATATTTAAGCCAGTTGAGTATGTTGTATCTTAGATTGGTATAGATTTCATGATATATGCTTGGACATTATGCCATTTTCCCTGCTTCACCTTGGTAGTTGACATTGTTCCCTAGTAAGTGGTTTTCCTTAGGGATGGGTTTTCTACTGGGAACTCCCTTAATGAGCCATCGTATCGTTCCCGACCATACTTACCACTTTCCATCATTGTTCCACTTCATTTCCTTATCTCTTGGGATTTTAGGGTGTATTGACCCAAGAATGGGTAGCCTCATTATATGGGAAGAAGGGGTTGAAGGCCCAGAGGGGTTGATGTTGGGTAAAAGATAAAATCCTTGTATAAACCTTCTAGATGCTTCACCAAAGAAAGCAATGAATTTCTTATCTTTGAGTAAAGGGGGGCCACAATATAATAAAGAATACTTAAAGGGTTAGTTGAAGGATAGGAGGTCTCATCACAAGCCAACCTATCATGTCCATTAATATCTAGTGGTACGACATTGCCATCATCTCGTCACCGAAACCAGGGTAATGGCTCTCAGTTGCATGGCTGAGAGAAAGGGGGTCTCATCAAGATCCAACCTTCTCATTTTCACTAGGCATTTGTGTGTGACATTGTCATCATCTGGTCACCATGCCAGGGTGGTGACTTTCAATCTCTCCTTATCCTATTTTGAAAGAAAATATAAAGAAAGAAAGATAAAAGGAAATTGATAGGCTTGGAAAAAGTGCATTGCGGACAAAGGTACCACACACCCTCTACAAAGGCACCCATGAATGAGACACTATGACACCTTGTATGTCATAAGCCCCATGCCCATTGAGTCTTGACCCCAACCATTGTTGGAAATACTGAGAGGGGTGGGGGGGTGAATCAGTATTACCTCATTTTAAACAATTAGCAATAACTTTGTTATTTTATTAATCACACCAAAGATCAACAATGGACTTGTATTTAAAATCAATTATATAAATATAATTAAMAAGWATTACAATGTTTTATAAAGAATAATTTGAGATAGTGAAGGACATTAATCCTTTTTAGAKCACCAACTCTAGGAGACACAAATACCCTTCTTCAGGGCACCAACCCTAGGTAGCACCAACTCTAGGAGACACAAATACCCTTCTTCAAGGCACCAACCCTAGGTAGCACCAACTCCCTTGTTTTAGGGCACCAACCATAGGAAGCACCAACTCCCTTCTCTTTAGGGAACCAACCCTAGGAAGCACCAACTCCCTTGTTTTCTAGGGCACCAATCCTAGGAAGCACCAACTCCCTTGTATTCATACTTTAGTTAGTAAAGGATATGAATCCTTCCTTGCTCCTCCCTTCCAGCCTCACTGCATAAGTATCATTAGTTATTCTTTTTTGGACTCTACTTCTGCTTTTGTTCTTCTTATCTCGACTACAAAGACACCTCTTCTTCATCGTTCTTTCTTGCTTATATAGTCTTCCAACTTGTGTGAGAGTTGAAGCATTGTGTCCCTTTGTTTGGATCATTGCACCTCTTCATTTAACTTAACAGTAATAACATTTGTCTTTTAATTTAGAATTAATATCTCCCTCTATTATTATTCACGCATTAATGTGAAGGATTTTCAATTTAGTAAGAGGGATTTTCATAAATCGATCACAGGTATGGATCGATTTATTTTAATTCTATCCCATGTCTTTTTATTTTATTCTTAAGCTTTTGTTGTGTCCCCAGTTCTCCAACAGATCATATTTGAGATTTTTTATTAGCCTTCCAATGTATTGGATGTATTTGATCACTTAATATCAATCAGGACAAAATCCAGATTCTGTCTAGTTCAAAGTTCCTTCCTGACAAAGGAAAAATTCTTCTTTTGTATGTTAAAATTCATACAGACACACTTTCAGGACCTCTATTCCATATGAACATAGGTGGTGGCGAAGAGCTAAGCCAAACGAGTGCTTAATCACTTATCAATATTGATGGTAATGTTTTATTTGCACATTTGATATGGACGATTCTCGTTCGTTTCGGGACATCGACGTTTTGGGACTTGAGCCTTTGTAGACTTCCAACTCTTCCTGAGCAAATTTTGTCGAAGGGTGTATCAGCACTTTCTTCTTGTTAGCCTTCATGTGTCCAGGCGCTGGGACTGCAAATGTTAAATTATGAGCTTGATATCTTATTCATATTAATTCTTTTATTTTCTTCAATACTTTGATTCCATCTTAATACACTACAACAATACCAAATCATAATCGAATAACAATAACTATGTAGATAAGTAAGCATGCACATCAACAACACATATACCCTAGGGAAACCCTGTACAGGGAGAAAAACCCCAGCAAACGATATTCCTTTATTTCATTAATAATGTAAGATCACTTACAAATATCCACAATGAATGTTATGTTCTTAAAGAGCTTGCCAAGATGAATCTGACCTGACAAAGACCTAAAATACCTTATTGAAATACACCTCTGATATGTTGCCTCTATTGTTGATATACAACATTGATATGTTTCTTTGGTATGCTGCCACTTTATCACTGATGTGTGCCTCTATTGCTTCACCCGTAACCTGCATCTCAAAACTGTGTTGAAGAGAGGGGTCGACCTCTGCTTATATAGGTTGAAGAGGAGAGACTTGAAATAGTAACATGTTTGCATGCTTTAATCATAACTCAGCTTCATACTTTAGTTCGAACTTAGAACTAGACTTGAGACTGGTATACTTTAGTTCGAAAATAGAACTAGACTTGAGACTTTAGTTACAACTCAACATTACACTTTAGTTCGAAAATAGAACTAGACTTAAGACTTTTGTTGCAACTCGGCATTACACTTTAGTTAGAAAATAGAACTAGACTTAAGACTTCAGTTACAACTCAGCATTCCACTTTAGTTCTAAAATAGAACTAGACTTAAGACTTCAATTACAACTCAACATTACACTTTAGTTCTAAAATAGAACTAGACTTAAGACTTCAGTTACAACTTAGAATTACACTTTAGTTCTAAAATAGAACTAGACTTAAGACTTCAGTTACAACTCGACTCTTTGCAAGGAAATTTGAAATTCTCTTCATGGTGGATAATGTTACACGTGCCAACGCACTAGATCAATACATTTATATCATTTGCAGTATTAGGAATATCATTTGTTTCTAGCTCATAGGAATTTTATATTCAACCTAACTTTTGCTAGATGCCTTAACTTTTGCTCATGGCTAGAATGGCTTGACTAGGCTCACAAAGGTTGTACATTCCCCCTAACTTTTGCACTAGTCTGTCTATGCTCACAGAGGTTGTACGTTCCCCTTGAATTTTGCATTAGACTGTCTATGCTCACAAAGGTTGTAAATTCCCCCTGACTTTTTCATTAGACTCACATACCATCTTGTTCATCCTGACTTTTTGTTTGACTCATAGAGGTTTAACATTCCCCCTGGCTTTTGTCAATACCTCACAAGACTCGTTGATTCTCCAAATCTCCCTGGCTAGCCTCAAGGTGGCCCATATGGCCTCTCATTGGAGAATGACTGTCGATGTTGCCAAATTTAACACTCCCTCTCAGCGAGGGAGTCATCCTCAGCCACACCAAGCTTGCCTCTCAGTTGCACAAACTGTCTCAAGGTCATAAGCTTGGTTAGGATATTAGCTACCTACTCGCTCGTGGCTATGTACTGTAACTTTACAGTTTTTCTTTGGACCAAGTCTCGGATGTAGTGGTACCTCATGTCAATATATTTTGACATGTTTTGAAATACCAAGTTCTCTGTCAATTTTATGCAACTTTTATTATCACAGTGAACCACCGTCGTCTTGAGCTTGTCGCCAAACAACCTAGAAACCAATTTTTTAAGCCATACTGCTTCCTTGCTAGCATCACTTGCTGCAATGTACTCAGCCTCTGATGTACTCTGTGCAATGGATCCCTGCTTCTGGCTTGACCAAGACATCATAGCAGATCCTAAACTGAAGGAGTATCTGGAAGTACTCTTCCGATCCACTAGGATTCTTGCCTAGTCAACATCTGCATACCCATGTAGAAATAAACCACCACTGGATGTATATCTCAAACCATAAGTAATCATCCCTCTGAGATATCTCAATATGTGCTTTGCTTCCACCCAGTGTCTCTATTATAGGGAAATTCCCCGCGGACAAGTGAATCCCCTCTTGGGCTCTAGAATCCTAAGACCAAGACAGAAAGGTGCTAACATTGATCACTAACATCCCTTTAAACCTAGCTAAACTAATGTATAGAGAAGAGGAAGAAGATGTACCTTTTTGAGATGTTTGTCCTCATTCTAGTCCGAGTTGAGATTCGATCTCCAAGCTCCTTGACAATTCCTGCAATCCAATCAAAGACAAAACATGTTTCCTATTCTACTATGATTATCTTGTGTTAGCAACAATTTTGGTATTGGGGCACAAAGGTACATAGGTCTGCAGGTTTCCAGAGAAGCGCCCAAGCGCAGCACAGAGGAACCTCTTTTTGGTTACAATTCGAGCGGATGGGCAAAGTTTTGTTGACAGCAACCGAGATCCACCTATAAAGTTGATCGATGGTCGTTGGGATTTCGGGGTTGCCAAGTTGCCCGGGGTTAATGCAAGAGATAGCTCCAATAATTCAAGACAAATCTGGGTCGTCCAATCCAATTGGGACAGGTGGCTTCCAGTCGGTGTATCAGGGATCGGAGTTTCGTGAAACAAGGAGCCTCCCATTCGTTGCAGTTGAGATCGCCGATCGACGAAATGCCGAAAGCGCCTTTGGAGTCGAGCCCATGGTCCTAGCACTAAGTCACTTCAAGCGAGCCTGTAAACGAGGGCGGCTCCCTTTTAAATATCTAATGCCCCCTCGTCCATTCATCCTAAGGACGCGTGGCGCAAGATCTGGCCGCTTTGGTTTTTGGCAATCGCAAGTTCGAAGGGTAAAAGTTTCGTATCACTTTATATCGCGAAACCCCGAACCCCAAAGCGCCGAAAGTGCCCAGGGTCGGGCCCACAGTATCAAGGGGCAGTCTCAGCCATCCATCTAAAGCAGACACTTGGCGTGCGATTGAGCTCCTCGCCGATTCGCCCATCGCGAGTTCAAGGAGCAAAGTTCGGCATCGTCGTATCCCCGATGTGCGAAGTAACGAGAGCATCCAGGACCTGGGGCCCATAGCAGCATCGGGTGAGCTGAGGACCGTCAGATTTCAAGGATGCGTGGTGCCCAATTGAGCCGCCTCGGCGTTTCGCCCATCGCAACTATGAATGAGCAAGGATTAACTCCTTCTATTCGCGAACGCCGAAAGCGCTTTAGAAATAAACTCAGGGTCACAGCCCGTGGTCACCGAGGAAGAAAGGAGTTGTGCGTAAGGGGGCTAAAGGTGTCGAGTCTGATCACCGAAAGGATCATAGTAATCTCCATGCGCCATCTGATGCGACCTCAATCTCGGTTTTCACTTGGAGTAAATGAAGATGTGATCGGGTGGTTGAAACCTCCATTCGTTCATTAAGTTTGAGGTATGGAGGGTCCGGCAAACGGTCTGCTCGAAGGGGTTCCGTGTACTGAATAGAACAGAGAAGCCATGCCGAAGTCCTCGATTAGACAGAGAAGTCTACACACGCCATTTTGGCCTTTAGTGTTTCAGCTACCTCCCCTGCAAAGTCCACGCGAAGTTAAGGAGACGTCGGAAGAGGGACTTTGGCCCGAAGATTGATTGAAGGGACATCAAGCCTTGGGTGACTGGGCATGCCTCTGTGAGGTGAATTTTCCTGAGTATATAGACTTAGTCTTTGTATTTTGTAAGCATCGATGGTTGAGCACGGCTCCCGATTGTAAAGTTTTAGTGAAGTGTTGGTCGCTCTGGTTAATGTATAAGGCATTTGAGATTTCTTACTTTATGGATGTCAGTTTCTTTTCCACCTCTTTGTATACTGTGTTAGAACAGCTCAGAATTGGAGGATCGAGTCGAGTTGTAGCTGTTATAGGATGATGTAGGTTGGATCACTGTAACGGTTACATGGTTTTTACTCAGTTCTTGTGACTTTATTAGCGTTGAGCGACTTGGGATTGGAGGATCCAGTCAAGTCACCCATCAGCTCCTTGAAACTCTGGACCAAGAGGATCTTGGTTTCTAAGTTTTTCTTCCACAAGCTCCCAAAGGCCTGTTGCCCAAGGCATCTTGCTCATCTTTCTCACAAGTCCTCCGTCTACCACCCTTTAATCCACTTACTGATAGAAATTGGATCAAGACCTCCATTGCTTTCTACATACCAAGCCTGGTTTCCTTAGTTAAAGCTATAGTTTCTCGAGTTTCTACCCATCCGATCACCCCACTAAATAAATCGTGACATAAAACTGATGGGCATTAGGCTCTGCTTCTGCAAACAATCCAGGGGTGACTTCTGATGCTAACAGCTTGAAACCAGATCTATCTATTAAAGATAAGTTCATGTAAATAAACATAATCTTGAAGGAAATAGGCCAATCACATATATATTAATGAAAACACAGTAAAGTGCTTACAATTGTAGATGTAGATGCAGCAGCCTCACCAAGCTCTCTTTGTCCAAACCCTTTGCTCAAATTATCCACAAGCAAAATGATGATGCTTCACTTATTATCTTCCTTATGAGATCATAAGTTTGATGCCTTCAATGTATCCTCCTTTCACCATGAGGAGGCCTCCTTATATAGGCTTGGAAAGGCCTAACCATATTAGAGATTCTTGGGATAGGTTGAGGATCTTTCTCCTTCAGTTCTGGATCCTCCCTAATATTGATCTTTGACCTCAGATTCGAATCAAACCAACTTCAAAGATGTAGGGGATTTGTCCCTGATTTTCCTCAACAACCCAATATTTGCTCAAAAAGTCCAGTGTTCCCCCAAAAGGGTGCACAGAGTGTTGGAAGGCTCCCCCAAAGAAGGCCAAGGAGCGCTAGCACTCCCTGACAATGGGTAGGGGAGCGTTGCCCTCCAAAAATGATTTTTGAGTGGTCTATTCCATGGTAAAGGTTTTGTACTCTTTGTCAAGTGATTTCTCCTTCTTAAACTAGTATTTGAAGGTGTCTTTGAGTGTTCTTGTAATATCGTTCAAGATACGACATAGGCAAGATGACAGTATGATGTTTGCGACACTTGCGGTCAAAATGCAACACTTGCGGCACTAGTAATGATGGCAATAGGTCATCATCGGAGTGAGTAACTTTGATGTGTAACAGATTGCCCCCCAAAGTGCGAAGTCAGAGGACAGAAACTGATGACTGAAGTATTTTGTAGACTTTTTCGAGCAAGGGTATGGACTCGGAGAACCTAATAGAAGCTGCACACAACCATCAAAAAAACATTATGATATGTTTCAAACCCAAGGCGGGCATACCTATGCTTGAGTGATAAAGACTTTCAAGGTATGGTCGTCATAAAATACACTGCAGATCCATAATTATATTGACAAAAAGGTATAGCCATTGAATATACAATGTCGATCTATACTTCCATGACATGAACTAATCGTAGCCATGAAAAATACATTGTGGATCTATGAGACGACAAGACATACCCACGGACCAATACAAGGTGGATCTATGTGAAAGTATATCTGTCAATGTTCAAGAGAAACTCCATCACAACCTGGGCAAAGTATATATCAGAGTGATCACTCAACCCAGGGTCTTCTTAACGATCCTGATGCGGTATGAATCTAACCATGTGAAAAGATGTCTTGATGTTGAACATGGCAGAAACCACTTGATTACGAGTCAATGAGGTAAACTGTTAACAAGTGCGAGGGATATCACCAATGATGTCAATGATTCCCAAGGTACCCTAGTACATTCCAGCGAACATGAATAGATGAGCTGAAGTTGAACATCCGTGGAATCATCCGATGAAAGGTCAATGATGTAAACCGATTCTCAGAAGCAAGGAGGCCTGCCATTGAGGCATGCAAGTCCCAAGGTACTAACTGGTTTCTAAATCTAGTTCCCAGATAATGTGTTGAGGTCAACAGGAATAGACTCGTCGCAGGAGGGCCTTGATGTATCCCCCATCAACGACACAAAACTAACATAGACATGTAAATTGTTGGATCAAATGAACATGGACTAACACATGTATTGAAATAGGAAATTTATGATGGTTGACTCTCGAGGCAAATACTTCCCTTGAACATTGAGGCACATCAGCAGAAAACATGACATGGACCAAAACATGATAATGCAGTGGATATTGTGACTTTCATCGGGTGATCCAAAGGAGTAAGAAGACTCTGAGGATTGGTTCAGTGCAGAGGTTCAGCGGATTAAAATGCGTACAAAGACAAAGTGTCGTGTTCAAGGGCGACTATAAGAGTGACTTGTAATGTTTTCAAAAACTGCTTGGCTTGCTTCCTTCAAATTTTTCCCCCATCTAGATAGACAAGTACCTCTTTTTATTTTAACGAACTCGAGGAGGGTAACACATGCTTGATATAACTGACCTTCAGTAAGTCCCTCTTCCTTTGTTTAACGAACTGGAAGAAGTAAGGGTTCAATCCCATATGGTCCCTTCAATGTATGATTGTTTAACGAGTTCGGAGAAGGTAAACTCGATGATTTTTCATGTTTAGAGAGTCTGAAAAGGACTTAAAGATGACTCCAATGTTGTCATTTTATGTAATGTTAGTCTCACAAGGCTGAAAAAGAGATAAATTAGCACTCAAAAGATGCCCTTTCAAACCTTTTAACGAGTGGGAAAGGAAGCAAGATCACTCGGCAATCTTTTCATGTTTAGAGAGTCTGAAAAGAGCTTAAACACGACTCCAGGGGGTTCCTTTTTCGTTTATCCATGCGAGTCTGAAAAAGAGATAAAAGGCTACTCGGTGCCTTCTCGTGTTTTTTCGAGCATGAGAACGAACAAAAGACCATGCTTGTTAATGTGACAAGATAAGAAACGAAAGAAACTGCTCTGAAACCTGCCAATAATGACAAAATTGCCCACCATGACATTAATAATGCCTCCAAAATATTTCTCAAAAACCCAAAATAACTATGCTTTGGAAAAAATGAAATTTTATAAATAGTAATATGGAAAAAAATGTTTTTTACCATTTCATTTGTGCAAATACTTTAGCAGTGGAGAAATTGAGCTTTGGAGGGTGATTCTTTCATTCATCGGTGCCGGAGCTATGGTCAACTATTTCTGTCGTCATCTGGATCAGGTTGGTGCTCTTTCCCTTTCCTTCAATTTGCATGGTTTACATTTTGTTTTTAGGAAATTATTGGGTTTTAAAAATGATGCCCTGGAAGATCTCAAGCACCCAAAAAGGCTTGGCGCTCCTCTAGAATTCTAGGGGGAGTGCTGCCCGATTTTTCCAACACCCCTCCAAGCTTAATGAGAGAGCGCTAACTCTCTGATGTAGGACTGAAAGGGGCGCTGCCCAAAACGCACAAAAAATGCCCAAAAAAACGCCAGCACTCCTCCAAAAGGGTAAGGGAAGCATTATGCAAAATTGATAATGCCCTGGTGAGCCTCATAAGGGAGCATTGGTGCTCTAATGTGAGTGTAAAGGGAGCGTTGGCATCATAAATAGAGAACAAATGATTTTAAATTTTTTTATTGCCCAAAAATTTGTCAGAGTAGCATGACTAATGACTTTTGATTGTTGTTGATTATAGGTAATGATTGAGTGGAAAGAAAGAGAGCACGAGCTCAATGATGTGGTTGCCTTGCAAAGCTCCTGAAAAAGGGCCGCATTGAGGAATTGCAGTCTCCTCAAGTTCTTTAAGATGCAAAAGATGAAGAACGAGGTTCTTCTCCTTGAGTACATGATCAATTTGCAGAACGCTACGGAGCAGGGGTTCCAAATTGGAACGCATCTTCTTACCATTGAGTTGGAAGATGTGTATTTTTTGATCGGCCTCTCGAAGAGAGGGGCCCCTATTGTTTTATCCGGACAGAGGGCACTTCCCGTGCCTATAGAAGAGTACTTGGCAAATCATTGTGTCCTAGGATCGAGATTAGTGGGAGGTAGAATCACGATCAAAGACATCAGGGATCTACCTCTTCGACCCATTCTATTTTCCATTACCAATATAGTGGATAGTACCAGCTCTCACTTTTCAATATCACAGGTGGCCTATGGTTTACAGAGTCTGGAGTCAACATTATTTCACTAGAGTGCGGGATTCTTTCTGAATGTGAAGGAGCAGATTACGAGATGCAGAGCAAGGCAACCGAAGCAATTCAGATATGGTTCATTCTTGGTTTCGTTCTTCCTAGAACACATTCTTGAGATGCAACCACAGATTGCATTAGCAGTACGGTCGGTGGGAGAACCACGTATGGAGTGATGGATTAGTCTGTATTTGAGGCTAGGAACAAAGTCAGAGTTCAGGTTCACCGGTGACTTCTTCGCTTGGTTGAGACG
>ML784974.1:622732-633799 GCA_009831015.1 Picea engelmannii | reverse complement strand
AAAAGGGGCCGGCTCTGATACCAATTGTTGTACAACTGAGAGGGGGAGGGGGTGAATCAGTTGTTACTGGGATTAAACAATTATGCTTATTTTAAACTCTTTACACAGCATTTAATGACTGTCACAATAATGCAAGGAAGTAAGCAATAGAACATTCAGCATTAGTCACACATATGAGATACACTGAGACAGATATTTCCTAAGGAAACCCATACAGGGTAAAAACCTCTTCTTCTTTATATGATAAGTAATCTTTACATTCTTTACATTATCATACATATGAGCACAAACTCATAATGAGGCTACAACCTCTGTTTTGCAAGCTGCTACTTGATGAGAGCACCAACTCTCTGGATTCTCTAGCACCAACTAGAAGGAAGAACCAACTCCACGGTTTCTCTAGCACCAACTAGAAGAAAGCTACAACTCCCTGTGTTCAAGCACCCACTTGAACCTCTGAGGACAACAGTCCTCCCTACCACCTCCCTACCACCTTGAAATATAAATCTTTGCTATTATGACTTATTATAGCGATATAAAGTTCTTCAATGGCTTACCAGTCTCATCACTGTTCTGCTACACTGCGCTCCTCTGTCTGCATCAGTGTCTTCTGCACACTCCTTGCGCTTTTTGTTCTTTTGTTTTTTATGCTCTCTAAGCCATGTCCCTTCAATGCACCATCCCCCTTCTGTACATTTATGATGTTGCGCTCTGCCTCCTTCTTCACACCTCAATCACACCCCACAGCAACCACCAAATCTCTTCTTTTCTGTATTCTTATAGTCTCTGTGCTCCTTGTGCATGCAATATGTGCCAAGCTCCTGCATGCTCTCACCCTGCCACTATTCTCCACATCGGGGTGTTTTCTCGCACTTCCCTCTGCCACCGCTTTCTCCCTACCACCTCTACACCCGCTCTCTATCCTACATCTTCTCATCATGTTGAGTGCCCTGCCTAATCATCATTGCAATCCTTCATCTTCTCTGGTGGTTCAACCCACGCGTCCATCATCACTGGGTGTTATGATGAGATTCCTTGGCCTATATGGCAGTTGAGACTCTTCATCTTCTTCATCATAGTCGAGCTCATCCTCTGGTAGAGACCATCAGGCATTTCTAGCAGTTACACTGTGAAGTGCAACAGTAGCCCTCCGATCATATTCAAAATCACCTGCACTGTTGGATGGAGTTCGTAGGGTCTTGCGTTTAATTCGTCATTTTGTATTTCGTCTTTCGGGATTCCTGTGGTTAAGGTTTCTTTACGCTTCACGTATTGATCCCTGAAACTCCGAAATTGAGTTGGGTTGCACTAGCTCCTTCCTCCATCTTCCGCCAATGTGACCAATGGTTGTGACCACAGGCTGAGCCAAAACGTGTTTCGCATTTCGGCATTTCGGAAATCCTGTTGTGAGGCATCTCGACTCTCCAAGTCGTGATCTCTGAAACTCTGAAAAAAGAGCTTGTCGCTTCAAGATTTTCTCTACAACTCTTCGACGATGTGACCACCATCGGTGACCAAGCACTTATCCATAAAGTGCTTTCGCGATTTCACAATTCGGCATTTCAGCATCCTTGATGTGAAGATTTCTTTACGCTCCATGCCCGATCCCCGAAACTCCGAAATGGAGCTTGTCACTTCGAGTTCTCTTCTACAATTCTTTGACGATGTGACCATCGGAATATGACCCCTCTCCAATCACACAAGCGCTTCGATCTCCAGATCAACGGTCCTTGATCTATGGTGATTGGACGGCTATCCTCTACCCCGGGACTTCAGCCCTCGGACTTTGGGGGAGTGATGGAGTTAAAACTCTCGGAGTGAGGTCAGTCTTGCATCACTCGATGATGTGTTGTGACCTGAGTGGCTGTCACGTGTCACTCAGAATTGTGATTTCCAGTGGCCTGAAATGCCAAATCAACTTGACACTTGTCATTGTCTGATCATGCCACATGTCATAGTCTTCCACCTGTCCTTTCTGACGTGGTCTGCCACATTCACCTCCTGGATCTGTTGGCCCAGATCACTTCACGATTTCGCATATCGCGATTTCAGCATTCTTGATGTGAATGTTCTTCACTTCCAAGTCCTGGTTTGCGAAACTCCGAAATGGAGTCATATCAGCTTGTCGGCTTTTCGCACTTCACAACTTCGGGACTCCTATGATGAGGAGTCACGACACTTGACTCCTCCATCTCCTGGTATCTGAAACTCCAAAATGGAGTCGGATCAACGGTCCAGATCAAACTTCGATCTAATGGCTAAGGTTATTTCGCGATTTTGTGTATCGCGAGTTCAAGAGGTTAGGGAACCTCGTTCCTTTGACTTTCCAGTCAGCGAAAGGATGATCTTTCGCCACGTATCCTTCTTGGATCGACGGTCCAGTTTTGTTCTCGATCCAATGGTTGAGATTATATCGTGGTTTAGCATATCATGATTTCACATTTCGCAACTTCGAGACTCCTGTAGTAGGATTTCTTAACATCCCCAACTCTTAGTATCCGAAATCCCGGTATCTGAAACTATCTCCTTCTTTCGAGATTTCGCCGTTTCGCATTTCGTGATTTCGGGACTCCTGTGGTGAAGTGTTTTGACACTTCAACTCTCGATATCCGAAACTCCGAAATGGAGTCATATCAACGTATTCCAGCATTTTTCATTTCACCATTTCGGCATTCTTGTCGTGAGTTGGTTCCTTGACTCCTCCAATGCCTGGTCTAATCTTTCCATGCAATTATCCCTGCGCTGTTGATCTTCCTTGCCTACCTGTTTGCCATCAAATAAACAAGCACACTCTTGCACTCTTCGTGCACCTCTGCACTATCTCTTCTGAGCTTACGTTGTCCCTGTTTTTCCATCGTTGCATACTCTGATCTTGCCATCAATGACAAGCACACCTTCCTATAAACATGCCAACATGGAGGACTAATGGAGGATGGTGATGGATCCAGTAAAGTACCGTTAGCGACCTTTTCTTTGTGAGGTTTAGCTGGCATGTCGTAGGTCGTAGAGCGAGTGGTTAAATAAATCCCATTAAACATATAAATATGGGCACTTGTCAGGGCTTCATCATTAGAAGGGTGGTTGGAACTGCCCCCTGGAGAGGGGGTTTGAGTAACCATAGATTGTTGCCAATGAAAAGACTGAGTAAGGACGGCATGTTGGGAATTCCCCTTAAAAAATTTTGCCACTTCATCACGATGTGGATAGTCTTGAGTGTAGTGATCGTCACCAAAAATAAGACATGGGAATTTCGGCTTCCGCTGTGGTTGATTTTCAGTAGCAGGTGGTGGGTTTTGAGATTTGGGTTGTTCGTTGTTATTATTATTCTTGGATTTGTTCTCTGTCTTCTTCTTACCTTCAGATTGTTGTGAAGGGGCAGAGTGAACTGCATTCACCTCAGAGATTTGAGTTTGGGGGGAGGTAGAGGAGAGTAAGGTTGAACTAGGAGTGGGTGTCGAAGCAGATCGATTTGTCATTCCAGTCGACTGGGAAGTAGATTGGGTTTTGACGGAGCCAATAACTCCATCTTCATGTGACGTGGATGACGGTTTAGATGGATAGGTAGTCGCACAGGTAGCATTTGGGATCAACTCATACAAAGTACCAGATTGTGAATAGACCAAATCTAAGTACTGAGCCCGAGCAATAGCCTCTTCCTCGATGACTACACCACCCATGGAAACATCACAAGCAATCGGGGGTAATAGTGATTTAGTAAACCATTTCGCCAATAATTGGTCGGGAATGATTTCTTTGATCAACCTTCATCGTCGTCTCCACTCATGAATATGATCGAAGATATGTATGGAGTTAGTTTGATAAAGGGATGTCAAGAGTTCGGTACCCGTCTCGTATCGAATGGGTAGTTGAAAGTACGTAAGAAAGGACATGGAAAGGGAGTTGAAATATTGGAACGAACCACATGGAAGTTCAATATACCACTTGGTTGCTGAGCCCGTAAGTGTTCGTTGAAAAAGATGTAAACGTATAGAATCGTCCATTAAGGAGTTTGATGAATACCATAAATGGAAATTCATCACATGATTATTCGGGTCTTCTCCAAGTTTACCGTCAAATTTTGAAATATCGGAAGGTAATTTAGTAGGGATCACTAGCCAAAAGAGATAATGCAATATAGGATCATTGGTCCACCGAGACAAGTCTGAGAGATCTAGAGTCGCGAGAAATGGTAATTTTCAGTTAACTTGAGGATGATACTGGTGTGGCATAGGGACACCAGTAGGACCGTAAATTGGGTTAGGTGGATAATTGTATCCGGTAGGTCCTCCTACATATGGTTGTTGTTGACCAGAATAAACAGGATTCGATGATGGTTGAGAAACATGTGCAAATGGAGGATAACCTGATGGGTTCTGAGGATTATAAGTTGGTTGATGGGTTTTCCCATAAGGGGGATAAACGTTTTGTCCATGAGGAGGATAAAGTTGTTGTTTTCCTTGAGGATGTTTCCCCCCAAGAAATAGCGGATTTCCCGGAAAAGGAATGTGCCAAGGATTTTGTGTCACATTTTGTCCATACAACGGGTTAGGGACTCCAGTCTGAAATTTCCCCCCAAGCTGAGGTTGTGTCCCCATTTGAGCTTGACTCCCAAATGGAGGTTTCCCCCTAGTGTGAGGTTGAGTTCCTAGAGAGATCTGAAAACCATAAGTGAATGAATGATCGGAGGCTCCAACCGGATTAGAGCCACCAAGACCAGCTCCTCCAAATAAAGGTGTAGGTATAGAACTTTCGGGTGTAACTTGGGTAGTGTTGGTAATGGAAGGATTCAGAGCTTTGTACCCAAGTGGAATTGACGAATTTGGTCTAAGTGGTGTTCCAATTGGAGCCTGGGATGGTGTCACATTTTCAATGGGGATTGTAGCAACATGTGGGACCATAGTGGAATGGGCCATCTGGATAGTAGGGTCCGAGTGAGAACCAATCAACAATTCGTCTACAATGGTGATGACATTACTGGTCGTACCAATAAAGTGGTTTAAAGGTATCGTATAAATAACAGACGTCTCAGGCACTTGTGATTCCATAGGTCGATCGGGACTCGCTCCTAGGTTACCATACAGATCACATAGTGTCAAAGGGACAGAACCAAAACCAGAGGTTCCAACAATATGAGTCAGGGTCCTAAATGGTTCACTTTGGAAAAACGGATCCTCTACTCCAAATCATGCGTTAGGTCCGGTGGGTACTTCGGTATCCTCAATAACAACAACCTCTCTAGACAAGTTCACCCGTAACAGATGTGGATCTCGCCTAATACTCAAAGCTGGGTTGATTCGAAAAGCTTCCAAAGAATCGAAAACAATTCGGAACTGTTCCAAAGAGTGTGTGCTTCCAACCTCAGAACCTAGTTCGTTATGAGCCACAGGAGGGTCTTCTGAAGAGTTGGGAAGCAAAGGTAGATAACATTTTGGATCTTTCGGGGATAACCCTTGCATCCTATGTGAACGGTGAAGGCCGATGTTGCTTAAGCTAAGTAACGAATGAAATAGTAAATCTATGGTCGACTAACGAAAAGAAACAACATACGCTAAGAAATCTAGGAATCAAACAAAGCAAACAGAACCTTCTCTCAATGGTCGTACTAGTTGGCGATGAAATCCAACGTCATGTAACCAAGTCAAGGAGGGGCTAGGATATGAGTGGGTGGAATAGTTACGATGGTGACCTGGTTAGCAGACTTACGCCTTGGTGCAAGCTTCCATGCAGTAACTGTGGATTTACCCTCCAAGGAGCCTGAGTGAGTTTGACCACCGTATGTTCCAGGTACAGCGAAGACGTCCCTTCACTGTCACCTTGTGTAAATACCATAAATATTATGGCTATTAAGGACACCAACTCGCAGTCGGCACCTGGACGGGTACAGTCAACAGTCCAGTCTGAACGTATGGGTAGGATAACAAGTCCAAAATCCTTCAAGAGAACTGAGGACAAGTGGACCGGTAGAACTCTAGAGGACCCCGAACGGATTCGGAATTCACGAAGCACAGAGACCAAATGATGACAGTTGAGCCTCAAGAAGAACCCCCAATATACAATCTGACTACTACGAACGGTCGAACCACGCAAGGATAATCTATGTAACTCTCTCGAACGTGACCTCGTGCGTAACCCCTGTGTGAGAGGAGGATCCCAGAAAGCTTATACGAAAATTGGATTTTCTCTCCCTATCGCAAGATGCTAATGTTTGTTTTGAATGCTTTGGAGAGTTGTACTCACAGCCTAATTCAAAGCACTAATCCTAGTCTAATGTTGTTGGAAGATTCTAAAAACAAAAAGTTCTAGATCAATTTTAATTAACGTTGATTTTGCAGATGTTCTTTACTCAGGGGTGTATGAGAGTGAAACCGATGATATTATGACTCAATTCCCAAAAAATGCATAAGAAATGATAAGCAGTCTTTTCTTTCAATGAATGTCTATTTAAGGGAAGGCGAAGCAAATTTCCTTTCAATGTCAAACACTAAGATGCAATAACCCCATGCAACTATTTCTCAATCAAGAATCCAGTATAATGTTAAAATATTCAAAAATCTGTTCTAATATCCAAAAACCAATCATGAAAATATATCTTTTTGTTTTAAATGTGACTGATAATCAGTTTGATGTAAAGCTTCCTATGTCATGCAGATTTCAAGATCTATGAGATTTAAGCAATCAGAAGCCAACTTCACATAAACAAAAACACACTCTCATTGTGATCAAACAATAAACACAAAGAAAACCAAATTCAAAAAGAAAACCAAAAATCTCAAAACAGAAGAAAGTGCCTGAAAAAATGACCTCAAAGATCAAATGGATTGGTGCACAGATCTCTGAATTCCCTTACAACAACTTTCATTCAATCAGATAAGTGAAAAAGCAGTGGGTCGACTCCAAATCGTAGGAAAAAAGAGTGACTCAAAGTAAGTAAAAAACGTCAAAAATCCAAACAAAATATAATCAATTCTCAGAAATCAATAGGTTGTTGGCTAAAACAAGGACACAGTGAGATGGTAGTAATCTTGAGCAGGTGAAATCAGCAAAAATGGACTCAAAGATCAACTCCCCATAAGGTTTTTACATAAAAAAATACCAGCGCTCTAGTGTCAAGGGAACCAGAGCATTGCAATGCTCGGTGGGAGGCTGCAAGGGAGTGCCAGCACTCTGGTAGTAGAGGCAGGGGAGCGTTGGCCTCTCAGAAGGCCAAAAAATTGCCCAGAACTAAAAACAAACTCAGGAAATCCAGAAATTGAGTGTGTATGGGATGAATCCAAAAGCCAACAACACATCTAAGAATCAGAGGCATGGCATGGATAAGATCTAAAGGTGAGCAAAGGCCAAAAACAAGACTAAGGAAGGAAACCAAAAATGAAATCTTTGTATCCCCAGTCGATTCACCAATTTATGTTACAGGGAAATTCCCCTACGGATAGGTGAATCCCCTCTTGGGCTCTAGACTCCTAAGACCAAGACAGAAAGGTGCTAATGTTGATCACTGACATCCCTTTAAACCTAGCTAAACTAATATATAGAGAAGAGGAAGAAGATGTACCTTTTTGCGATGGTTTTCCTCATTCTAGTCTGAGTTGAGCTCCAATCTCCAAGCTCCTCAACAAGTCCTGCAATCCAATCAAAGACAAAACATGCTTCCTATTCTACTATGATTAGCTTGAAACTAGATCTATCTATTAAAGACAAGTTCATGTAAATAAACATAATCTTGAAGGAAACAGGCCAAGCACATATATATTAATGAAAACAAAGTAAAGTGCTTACAACTGTAGATGCAGATGCAGCAACCTCACCAATCTCTCTTTGTCCAAACCCTTTCGTCAAATGATCCACAAGCAGAATGACTATGCTTCATTGATTATATTCCTTATGTGATCATAAGTTTGATGCTTTCAATGTCTCCTCCTTTCACCATGAGGAGCCCTCCTTATATAGGCTTGGAGAGGCCTAACCATCTTAGAGATTCTTGGGATAGGTTGAGGATATTTCTCCTTCAGTTGTGGATCCTCCCTAAGCTCGATCTTTGATCTCATATTTGAATCAAACCAACTTCAGAGATGTAGAGGATTTGTCCCTGATTTTCCTCAATAGCCCAATATTTGCTCGAAAAGGCCAACGCTCCCCCAAAAGGGTGCACAAAGTGTTGGAACGCTCCCCCAAAGAAGGCCAAGGAGCGTTGGCACTCCCTGACAGTGGGTAGGGGAGAACTGCCCTCCAAAAATGATTTTTGAGTGGTCTATTCTATGGTAAAGGTTGTGTACTCTTTGTCAAGTGATTTCTCCTTCTTGAACTAGTCTTTGAAGGTGTCTTTGAGTGTTTTTGTAATGTCGTTCAAGATATGACATAGGCAAGATGACAGTATGATGTTTGCAACACTTGCGGTCAAAATGCAACACTTGTGGCACTGGTAATGACGAAAATAAGTCATCATCAGAGTGAGTAACTTTGATGTGTAACAGTCTCTGTCTCGGTTCAGTCATGAACTGACTGATTGAAATCACTGCATAACATATATCTAGCCTAGTGTGGATCATGTACATCAATGATCCAATCAGCTGCCTATACATGGTGGGATCCACCAAATATGAAGTTGTATCAGAATCATGCATCTTCTTCAGGTTGGTAATAATCGGAGTAGACATGGATTTGCAATTCATCGTACCAAACCTCTTTAGTACATCCACTGTGTATTTTCCTTGTGCCAGAAATATCTCGCCCTGTCTTTGCCATACTTCCAATCCTAGGAAGTAATGCATCAAGCCTAAGTCTTTCATCTCGAATTTTGAGGTTAGCTCCCTCTTACACCAGGATATTATCCCTTCATCTCCTGTTAGAAAGAGATCATCAACATACAAGATTAATATAACAGGTTGGTTACCTCTTACCTTGAAGTATAGATTTGCATCAACATCACTTTTCTGAAATCCCGGGCTTTTAAGAAATCCATCAATCCTATCATACCAAACACTGGGAGCCTGCTTAAGACCACACAAGGCCTTCTTTAGTTGCATACATGAGTGCCATTTTTATGCAGTACAAAACCATCTGGTTGTTCCACAAAGACCTCCTGTTCAATCTTTACATTCAAGAATGTTGTTTTTGCATCCATCTGATGTAGCTTCCAACCAAGAACGGGAGCTAAAGCAATAATAGTTCGAATGGAGGTATACCTGGCTACAGGGGAAAAAGTCTCTTCGTAGTCGATTCCTTCTCTCTGAGTGAAGCCTCTGGCTACAAATCTTGCTTTGAACTTTTCCACACTTTCATCAGCTGCATGTTTGATCTTATAGATCCATTTGGAAGAAACCATTGATTTGTCTTTTGGCCTCGGCATAATGTCCCAAACATTGTTCTTTATAATAGACTTGTATTCATCAAGCATGGCATCCTTCCATACTTGTAATTTATCTGCTTCTTCAAATGAAGAAGGTTTGGCATCACTAATGTTTCTCATCAGTGCAACATAGCCTCCAAACCTATGAGGCCTCTTCCTTTCCCTGGAAGTTTCTTTGGGAGCAGCTATCCTTTCTGGTTCCTGCACTTTGTCTTTAAGCCACCTTGGCTTCCTTTTGGTTGGAGGTTCTTCAAGAGTTCTTTCTAACACTTCAGCATGTTCTAGGGGCTCATTACTTGGCCCTTCATGAGGTTCCTCCCTCTGATCATCTGACTCTTCATTTTCAGAAGAGGGTGAAGCTGGTTGAACTGCTTCTGATTCCTGCTGAAGCTCTCTGGATTTCTTAAATGTGGCTTCCTCATGGAAAGTCACATCTCTGGTTACCTCTATTTTCCTCTGACCTGGTACATAAATCCTATAAGCCTTGGAGTTCTCATTGTACCCCAAAAAAACCCCTTTCTTTCCTGAGGGTTCCATCTTTGTCCTATTTTCCTAAGGGACATGAATATACACAGGACACCCAAATATCCTTAGATGCCCTACTTCAGGTTTGATTCCTGAGAAGACCTCTGTAGGAGTCTTGTCCTTCAAGATAGCATGTGGAAACCTGTTTTGAGTATACACGACAGTGGAGGTAGCTTCTGCCCATAAAGAATTTGGCAGATCCTGATCAAACATCCTTGCTTTCCCTGCCTCACAAATAGTCATGTTTTTTCTCTCAGCAACACCATTTTGTTGAGGGTTATATGGAATGGTCAACTGTCTCTTGATTCTTGTTGACTTGTAGAAATCCTCAAACTGAAGAGATTCAAACTCTCCTTCATTGTTTGTTCTAAGGATTCTGATGTGTTTCCCTGTCTGTTTTTCAATAAAGGATTTATACTCTTTGAATTTATCAAATGTGCCACTTTTAGCTTTAAGAAAATATATCCAACATTTTCTTGAGTAATCATCCATAAAAATGACATAATACAAACAACCACTAAGTGAGGGAGATAACATGGGACCACATACATCAGAATGAACCAAATCTAAGATGCCCTGAGCTATGTTGTCACTACTAGAAAATGCTTTCTTTATATTTTTACCTAGCATGCATCCCTTAAAATTTTCATTTTTACTAAGAGAAATAGAGGCCATGCCACATACCATGTTCTGTAGATCTAGAAGAGATTTGTAATAAAGATGTCCAAGTCTTATGTGCCACAACTCACTGGAGCTAGTCACATCATGAGCCAATGTCTGAACTGACTGTCCTGACACGATGTACAGTCCTCCACTGTGAGTTCCAATGGGTTTTGTTGTACTTAAGTGGTTACCTTTAGCCCATATTAGTGCCTTCCTGTCCTTGAAGATCGCCCAATATCCCTTGTCCTCAAGAGTTGCAACTGATAGTAGATTCTTCTTGAGCCCTGGAACATATAATACTTCATCAACATGAAGTATAGCCCCAGATTCCAATCTAATGGAGACAAAGCCTACTCCCTCTATCTTGTAACATTTGTTATCCCCAAGCTCAACCTGCTCTGCAAAAGATTTTGTCTCGAAATCTGAGAGGATCTCCTTGTACCCTGTCATGTGCTTTGATGCACCACTATCTACTAACCAAGTTTTCGGCCTCGTGAAAACTAAACTGGATAAGGCAGAAACCAAGTAATATT
>ML784974.1:573594-605594 GCA_009831015.1 Picea engelmannii | reverse complement strand
CCTTTTGAATGTTAGATTAGGCTAGATGTAATTTTTACATGCTTTCATAGATTAGTTGCTTAATTTAGATTAGTTACTCATTCAACGACAATAGTTTAATGGTTTCTTTCAAGCATTAGCATAGGCTAGTATACTCTTGCCCTACATTTCCCGTGCTTACACCTCGTAAGTTTACGAACCTCCCAGATTGATAATTTATTGTCACATTTATAAGCATTAATTTTACTCGACAGTTCCCTTAGTAACTTGTTTTTCTTTTTAGGTTTTCTTAGTTCTTCAATTGCACGAATGAATTCTTCCTCGAGGTTCACTTCTTCTTCATCTTCTGAATGATTATCATCTTGAGTTTTTATTCCCATAAATAGAATCTATGGCTCCTTTTCTTCACTTTCTTCAGATGAGTTATTGTATTCTTGGGTAAAGAATGTTTTCTTCTTCTTGTAGAACTTCCTTTTATCTTTGATTTTTCTTTTCTTCTGATCTTTGAAGGTTCTTTCATCATCACTTTCCTTCTGCTTAGGATAGGGACATTTATTGACAAAGTGTCCAATTTTTCCATAGTTGAAACATATTAGAGGAATATTTCCTTTGTATTTCCCAATCCCTTTCTTGAGTTTTTTCATGAAGTTGGCAATTTATTCATCAGATATATCTGATAACTCATCATTTGTCTTTTTCTCCTGCCTCATCTTTATTTTAGATATTTTAAAGGTTTTTTCTCCTTTCGATGGTTTTCCTCTCCCTGTTCTCATCTCATATGCTGTAAAAATTCCATGAAGTTGATGTACTTTGAGTTTGTCAAGTTATGGACTATCTTCAATTCTGGAAATATTGACATCATATCTCATAGGTAGTGACCTTAATATCTTTTGTACAATAGTTTATCGCTAAGTTCTTCTCCTACTGCTCTGATTGAATTAACTACCTCATCTACCATATGAAAGTATTCAACAATGTTATCTTCTTATTTCATCTTCGAATTTTCAAAATGAGCTCTATAGGTTTGTAGTTTGGCTTCCTTGACTTTGCTATCTCCTTCATATACAACCTCCAATTTGTCCCAGATCTCCTTAGCTTACTTACAATGCATTACCTTCACATATATAGAATTTGTCAATCCTCCTAGAATGGCATTAACTGCTCTTGAGTTGTCATTGAAAATCTTCTTTCCTGCAGTATCTGTGGGTGGAGTAGTTGGTGTAGTGTAACCATATACAACATATTGCCAGACATCAAAACCAAGAGCCAACAGGTAGTTTTTCATTCTTATTTTCGAGAGAGCATAACCACCTCCATTAAACAATGGTGTTTTGTTGGAAGACATTCCCTCTTCCTGATCCATTTCAGGATCTACCTTCTAGTTATTAGACTGAGTTGAAGGCACTTGCTCTGATACCAATTGTTGGAAATACTAAGAGGGGGGGTGAATCAATGTTACCTCTTTTTAAACAATTAGAAATTATTTTGTTATTTTATTAATCACCACAAAGATCAACAATTGACTTGTATTTAAAATAAATTATATAAATATAATTAACAAGAATTACAAGGTTTTATAAAGAATAATTTGAGATAGTGAAAGACACCAATCCTTTTTAGAGCACCAAATCTAGGAGACACAAATCCCCTTCTTCAGGGCTATTAGCACAGGGGTAGACCTGAGGTTCACTCCAAGAGCGCACCAACAAGCCCTAGCTATTGGCCCTTTCAGCAACACCTGCGAAGCATATGCAGTCTCACCTGAAGCAGCTATGAGGGGGTTGCAGGACAGAGATGTCTACAACCAGGGGAATATCAAGTGGATCTAGTAGAACAACAACACAATATGCACCTATCACTTATCAAGCTAGATCTCTCCTACGCAGTTATAGATCTGATCTAACATAGCAATGTAAATAGCAAGATAACAGCAACAGAGATAAAAGCAACAATCACACATACACAACGTGAGATATACGTGGTTCACCCCCTCTCTAGGGCTACGTCCATAGAATTGTGCTTATGATTCATTAAGGTAAAGCATATAGTTCTTGTCTGCGCTCTTAGCTAGCAGATCTTCTTTCTTCTCTCTCTTTCTCTCCCCTCTCCTGCGCACCCAGCGACAGGACTTGATCTTCGCACACAGGTGAAGATCTTACAGTACCAGAAGGCTCTCTCTCTCAACACTTCTCTCTCTCAATACAATAATCTCTCCCACAATAGAGCTAGATCAACAACAATATCATATCAATACTCAATGACCAACCCGACCCAGGTCCTCTTGACCTTTATTTATACATTACAATACCTCACCAATAGGCTTAGGCCGAAACCTAAGTGCCAAAACCCTAGATACCAAAACCCTAGGTGTCTAAAACCCTAGGTCAACTTGACCCACTATTTTCGGGCTTCATCAGCTTGCCTTCCCTTCCTTCTCGCGCGGTGCTCCAAAGCATCCAACGGTGGCTTTTTCCACTTTCTGAGTTGTCCTTGATCCATCTTCCTTGATGATCTGTCATCCTCGATCTCCTCATCCAACGGCTTGATTTTTCGCACTTCGCTCCATGTTTAATGCTCTTTTGCTCACTTCGACCCAGTGATAGTCACTATGTCTCCCGTGAAGCTCGCTTTTTACCTTTTCTTCCTTGTACTTCACATCCTTCCATAACCAAGGGCCAATAGGCCCCCAACACTCACTTGTGACTCTTCCCGAGGCACTTCGGATCTGGTTCCTCTCTTTTGCTTCGATTTGGACTGCGCAGTACAACCTTTGCTTTCTACTTTGTGCCTCCTCTCCCTTCTTGTGCAGACTGTCTTTTATGTGTCTGGTACCCATTTTCCACTGCACCTGCTACCTAGACCCTTTTCTCCTTTCTTCTACTGAGAGCTGCGAGGTAGCTGGTTGTCATAGTACAACTTCAGTTGACTCCCATTCACCAATCCTTCCTTCCATTTTCTATTCAATGTCTTCAGCTGCCTAGCTCCTCCTTCTATAACATAGGCGATCTCATATGGTCCAAGCCAATGCGTTCTGAACTTCCCAGGGTGTTTTATAAATTTACTGTCATACACTAGCACTAAGTCACCTTACTTGAATGCCTTCTTCTTGATGTGCTTGTCATGATAGGCCTTCTCTCTTTCCTTCTAAACTTGCTGATGGAACCCAACAATGAATCTGTCTTCTTCCAGTTCAACCAACTATGCAAGCCCCTTGCAAACAGCATCAGTATCATCCATGTTTGTAAACACAACAATCCTTAAGCTTGGTACCAAATATTCCATCGGGAAAACAGCTTCAAGACCATAAACCAACTTGAAAGGGGTCTGCATTGTTAATTTCTTGCAAGTGGTTCTATAGGCCCATAGTACTGCAGGTACTCTTAGATCCCAGTTGTCCCTATTCACACTGCAAATTTTTGTCAATGTTGTCTCCAAGATCTTGTTGAATGTTTCAACCATTTCATTTTCTTGTGGATGGTAAGGTGTACTCTTCTGGTGGTGGACTGCAAATTCTTCAGTGAGGGCTTCAACTATCTTATTAATGAAGTGTGTGCCTTGATCACTCATAAGGATCTTGGGGCATCCAAACCTAGTTATTATGTCATCAAATATAAAGCATGCAGTTGTAGTTGCACTACAGTCCTTGACTGCTTTGGCCTCAGCCCATCTGGTTAAGTATTCGGTGGCAGTAATAATGTACTCCTGTGCGCTTTCCTGATGGGTTTATAGGTCCCGCGAAGTCAATGGCTCACTTTTCAAATTCTTGTAGGGTCATCTGCAGTGTTAATGGAATTTCATCTCTTCGGGATGGTTTTCCAACTCTCTGGCATACATCACATGCTCTGGCATAATCTTTAGAATCTTTGTGTAAGGTAGGCCAGCAAAGGCCAGATCGCGGAACCTTCTGCGCAGTTGCTTTCCCTGCATAATATCCTCCTGTGATGCCTTCATGAGCTTCTGCGAGGATCAGTGGGTGCTCTGTCTCCATAATGCATCTTCTTAGCATCTCATCAGGTCCCATCTTGTATAGATAACCAACGATCAGTGAGAAGTCTGCAGCGCACACCACTAGTTGTTTCTTCTGGGGAATTGTATACTCTCTAGGTGCCATTCCTGTTGACAGGAACTAGACTATGTCTATGAAGTGGTCATCAATCTTTCTAATGGCGAGCAGCTATGCATCCGGCAGTGTATCCTCCAAACTGGTGGGTTCTTCACCATGTTCCAACCTTGACAAGTGGTCAAGGCCCTTGTTCATTCTTCCTGGCTTGACTATGATTTCAAAATCGTATTCTTGGAACAACAGAAGCCATCTGCATATTTGCCCATATTTGCCCCCCCAACACTGGCTTGTTGACTAGGTACTTCAGCGCAGATTGATCTGTGAACATTTTAAAGTGTCCTCCCAACAAGTAGTGGTGGAATTTTTGCAGCGCATACACCATGGCTAATCCTTCTCTCTCTGTAGTGGTATAATTAATTTCAGCTGTAGATAGCTTCCTGCTAGCGAAAGCTAACGGATGATCGATATCCCCTTCTCCAGGTTGTGCCAGTACTGCTCCTAATGCAATAGAAGATGCATCGACATGCACATGAAATTCCTTGTTCCAATCTAGAAAAAACAGAATGGGCACAGTGACCATCTTCTGTTTCAGTGTGTCGAAGCTCTGCTGGCATTCGTCTGTCCAGCCGAACTGACAGTCCTTATTCAACAGTTTCTCCATTGGTGTTTATGATTTGAGCATAGCCTTTAATAAATTTCTTGTAATAGCTAGTATGTCCTAGTGCAGTGCGTAGTTGTTTGACTGAAGTAGGTGGTGCCAATCAACTATAATTGCAATATTTGATGGATCAACCAGCAAACCCTGCTTGCATACAGTATGGCCTAATAGTAATCCAAATGGTGAGAAGAAGATGCACTTCTTCATATTTAAAGCAATTTGAAACTGCCTGCATTTATCCAGCATTAGCCTTAGACATTCAATATAATTTTTCAATAAACTAAACATAGTCTAGTCATTAAAATAGGCTTCTAAAAATTTATGCAAAAATTATTTGAATGCTTCGACCACCACCCTGGAAAAGATGGTTGGGGCATTCTTCAGTCCGAAGGGCATTACTGTATATTGGTAGGATCTCCATTCTGTGGAAAATGTAGTCATGTGGGGATCCTCCTTGGCAATCCAGATCTGATGGTTTCCTGAAAATCCATCTGTAAAAGAATATACCTCCTGGCCTCCCACGCTGTCTAATACTTCATCAGTGAATGGTGTAGGGAAAGGATCATGCAGTTAGGAATCATTCAACTTCCTGAGATCCACACATATCTTGATTTCTCCTGTCTTCGTGTATTGTACTACCATAGGGCCGATCCACTCCGACTCGTCGATAGGTTCAATAATCCCTGCTTCCAGCATTCTGTCGAGCTCAATCTTCACTTTTTCCTTGTATTTCGGGTTCAATCTGTAGGGTCTTTGCTTGACTGGCTTTGCATCTTGTTTCAAAGGTATTCTCATCTCTCCCATAAGTCCTTTGATACCCTTCATATCGGTGAACTTGGTCGGAAACAAGTCCTGATATTCGTGCAACAATTTTGTAATCTTGTCAATGGTGGCAGCATCCCAATAATCTCTGACATTGGCAAGCTTCGGTGTCTCCTCTATCCCAATGTTGACCTTTTTTATCTTGATGGGTTGATCAATAAATGGTATCTCAACTCCTGGTCCTTCCACATCTTAGTGGCCTTTTGTCTCAGTGATGTTTACCTTCCTGGGATTGTCCTCATCATCGGCATTGATATTGTAGCAACTCTACAATTTCTGGAGAGGCACAGTCCATTCGTCCTCTTCTTGTTCCATAGGGAGGTTAGATGCATCTTCGAATACCTTCTACCTCACAATCTGTATGCTTGGTCTACTGAAGCATGTTCACTTTCAAAAAAAAAGGTGGTTACAAAATTCGGAATCATACATTCCCAATCTGCAGTGATGAGGCGCAGCTCTGCTTGAAGGTACCAATTGATAGGGGTCGTGTCTAGCGTGTTAATGAATCCGTGCACACATTGTTCTCGAGGGATGTCACTCCAAACCTCTTCCCAGCTTCGCACATGGTCCTTTGGGAAACTTCGACCTGTATACCTTACTTCGCAGCTTACTGCGTGTGCTGAGAACCATGTTGTCATCAAGTTTCGGCATTGTGTCCAGTCTGTGATGTTTCTTTTATGTGTTCCCCACCATCTGACTGGTGTGTCTTTCAGGGCCTCGTCCATAGCCAACAGCCTCTGTTGTGTTGGTACGATTGATTCAAAGTCCGTCAAGAAGGATTCAGACCATCGAAGGTCAGTAAGTTACTTATAGTTGTACCAACCCAGCGAACCTCTCTGGTCAGTCGAGCACATCTCCTTGTTGATACTTCATACATCTGGTTTTGTTAGTTCTCCAACGCTTCTTCTGAATCTGATGAACATGCATTGTCACTTCGCCAGCTCAGATTCCCATCAGCTGTAGGGTTGATGTAATCATGATGTCTGATGCCAGCTTGTAGATGTTTTCTAGTTCGTATGCGTGATCTTCTTCTCTGATGGGATCTGTATATCGAGGACCTTCATCTTGATCTAAAGGTTCAATGACCAGAAGGCCATCTCTTTCAAATGTCATACGCCTCTTCTTTAGGTCGACAACAGTAGAATTGTTGAAGGCCCGGTCAATTCCTAACAATGCAGGGTAAGGGTAGTTGTCATCAACAATTTCAATTACCTCAAAATCTGTAAATGTTCTAACTTCGTCAATGTCCACAGGGACATGTTCCAGCCATCCAAATGGGCTGACAGCTTACTGATTAGCCATGCAAAGCATGATAGGGGAATAGATCAGTGTGGGTTTTCCCATTAGCCCCCATGTTTGCTTCGTCATGACATTGACCTCCGACCCTAAGTCGAGGACCACATACTCTATATCATACTCTCCTATCTGAGCATTCAAGTGTAATTATTTATTTGTCCTTCTCTTCTTACCAATTTGGTGTACTGCCATATTCAGTAAGGGGTCTACTTTCCCTAGCTCATATTGTCTGATTAAGTTCTGTAATTCTTGTACATCATTTTCATCCTGAATCAACTTAATACAAGTGTATTAAAATTCGATGAGCTTACTTACTTATTTTCCCTCTTTTGGCGAAGCTGACTGATCAAATGCGTGAGGCATTCCATATTCTCTTATTTATGGTCGTGTCTTTGATGAAGATCCTTGATCTCCTTTGAACTTTTTTCTTGCCTCCTCAAATATCTATCTTTCTTTCTTAGCATCGAACGTTAGGGTCTTCTCTGTAGCTTTCCTTACTCCGGGGCCTTCTGCAGTCTTTCCTTGTGCTGCTCTGTCTTCTCCTATAGCAACGCCTCCTCGAGTGATAACAGCGACTCTAGGGTCTGCTCCGCGAGGTTCAGCATATATTAGTTGTACTTGTGGGTTCTATTGAGTTCCTTGTCTTTCCTAAAGCTTCGCTAGTAGTACAGGGCAATCCTCAATGACATGCTCAAAGGAGTTGCAATAACTGCAAGTGGTACAAGGGTTCTGACAGTCCCTTGCTAGATGTCTTGGTTGTGCACAGTTATAACAGATTATTTGTCCTCAGCCTCGACCCATATCTGCTCCTCGTCCTCTTCCTCTAAATCCACCGCAAGGATTGATGTTTCCTCTTCCCGAGGATTTATATTGTGCATTGTTTCCTTCTTGATTTACTTCGCCTTGGATCTTGTATATGTCTCTTGATCTTTCATGCATGAGATTGTAAACTCTACAATCTCTGTCGTCATGCCCCACTGATTTACAGAATGTGCAATACAAGTTCATGGGTGTCTGAATGTACTTTTGCATGTAATAGCACTCACCAGGGCGATGTTGAGTTCTACATAATTCACACCAGGGTAATGTGACTTGCTTCAAAGGGCTCGGAGCTCCAGAAGCCAAATATTCGTGAAACAGGTGACAGTGCTCCTTGTCATGGCCTTCTGATTTGAATCTGATACACTAGATGTCTTCCCTTTTGTCTTTTCCTTTGTCCTTTTTCATGTCCTCGACTTGCAAAGACAAACTAGTTAATTGACTCATGATCTTGCTCATACCTAAGCTGGATTATCCCATGAGGGTTGATTCAAGATTCATAGCGATCTCCAATGCTTCTGCCTGCAAGGTAATCTTCTGTTGCATCAGTGGAACTCTGATATGTGGTAAAAGAGTAGTGATAAACCATTCTTTGTTCTTCTTGTCCGGGATCTTGAAAGTCAGTCAGCCTGTCAGGGTCTTGAATCTCTGATCGAACTCTCAAACAGGTTCG
The DNA here is from genome assembly GCA_009831015.1 of Picea engelmannii. Taxonomy (NCBI): domain Eukaryota; kingdom Viridiplantae; phylum Streptophyta; class Pinopsida; order Pinales; family Pinaceae; genus Picea; species Picea engelmannii. The sequence continues at coordinate 597,284 of ML784974.1, read as the reverse complement.
ACTACCTTCCGCTTAATCTCCTTCAGCTCTATAATACATTGTGACTCCGAATTAGGTTTCTTAAACTCTGCAATCAGCTCATTCTTGATCTCATTCAGTGGTTTAGGCTGCGCAAGTCCTTGGACAAGCTTCATGTACTAGCTCAACGCGCGATCCCTCAGCGTAGTGCTAAATTGGTTTCTTTTAACAGCTTCGTCGGTGATGTTTTTAATGTTCCATACGGCCTTACACAGGAACTAGTGTTGATCAAGATCTTTAGATCCATCTCCTCTAAAGATAGGGAGCCTCATCTCATCTGCCATGGAGTTGCCTAGATTTCTTGTCTGAGTAAGATGTTGAACTACTATTAATAGTGCTTTGAGGACTCTGGTGCTTCTGAATACTCTGATTACTTAGCGTTTTTGAAACAACAGGAGGATTGATATTACTTACTTCAATGATCTGCAAAGTTCCTGATGTTTATGGCTCGTCCTGGTGAAGTGCTTCAGCGGCTTCTTCCTCTGCCCTAGTGGGTTATGAGTGCTCTTCGTCTGTCAGATCTGCCTCTTCTCCGCTATAGAAACCCTCTTCCCCGTAGTTTTTCTTAAACAGGTTCTCAAGGTGAATCCCTCCGAATACTTTTCCACTATGCGTATATCCAGCTTCTGTGTCATTGTTGTTGTCTAAATTCCTCAACATTAGCCTTTTCAGATCCAATTGGTCTACTGTATCTTCAAGATATGGTTTTCATGCAAGAGCATCTTGATTCTTAACTTCAGAAAATGCAAAAATTTGCCTCTGGGTCCTTTGCAAAAGTATCTCTCGGCTTGGCTATACGACTCTACTATGTCAGCAGCAAATTCGGTGATATACCCTCCAATGGTACTATCAAACCAGTGATCTACCGCTCTGGATACGGCATTATCAACTCTCTTAACCTTCTGGATCAACGCCGACGTCCAAACCATAGGAGGTCTAGATCTGATCTCAAACTGGGTATCAGCTAACCTAGCCAACCATTCATGTAGCTCCTAATGGATTCCTCCAAAGAAGATCTCGTGAATGTCGGTGAAGATGTATCTTTGTAGCCAATCTTCAATACTCAGCTTAGGGTTTTTGTTTTGGGCTTCTGCAAAGTCCCTCTCTTGATCCTCTATCCACTTTTGAATCTCTGTCTTCGATGGGAACCACCTTGACATTCCCTTACACAGATTCTTGTCCCGGCATCGGAACCATTTGTTGGCACAGAGGTAGACCTGAGGTTCACTCCAAGAGTGCACCAACAAGCCCTAGCTACTGGCCCTTTCGGCAACACCTGCGAAGCAGATGCAGTCTCACCTGAAGCAGCTATGAGGGGGTTGCAGGACAAAGATCTCTACAACCAGAGGAATATCAAGTGGATCTAGTAGAACAACAACACAATATGCACCTATCACTTATCAAGCTAGATCTCTCCTGCGCAGTTATAGATCTGATCTAACAGAGCAATGTAAATAGCAAGATAATAGCAACAGAGATCAAAGAAACAATCACACATACACAACTCGAGATATATGTGGTTCACCCTCTCTCTAGGGCTACGTCCACAAAATTGTGCTTATGATTCATTAAGGTAAAGCATACAGTTCTTGTCTGCACTCTCAGCTAGCAAATCTTCTTTATTCTCTCTCTTTCTCTCCCCTCTCCTACACACCCAGCTGCAGGACTTGATCTCCGCACATAGCTGAAGATATTAAAGTACCAGAAGGCTCTCTCTCTCAGCACTTCTCTCTCTCAATACAATAATCTCTCCCACAATAGAGCTAGATCAACAACAATATCGTATCAATACTCAATGACCAACCTGACCCAGGTCCTCTTGACCTTTATTTATACATTACAATACCTCACTGACAACCTTAGGCTGAAACCTAAGTGCCAAAACCCTAGATACCAAAACCCTAGGTGTCTAAAACCCTAGGTCAACTTGACCCACTTTTTTCGAGCTTCGCCAGCTTTCCTTCCCTTCCTTCTCGCGCGGTGCTCCAAAGCATCCAACGGTGGCTTTTTCCACTTTCTGAGTTGTCCTTGATCCATATTCCTTGATGATCTGTGATCCTCGATCTCCTCATCTAACGGCTTTCTTTTCCGCACTTTGCTCCATCTTTTCTACTCTTTTGCTCACATTGACCCTGTGACAGTTATTGTGTCTCCCGTGAAGCTCGCTTTTTACCTTTTCTTCCTTGTACTTCACTTCCTTTCATAACCAAGGGCCAACAAGGGCACCTACCATAGGAAGCAGCAACTCCCTTGTTTTAGGGCATCAACCCTAGGAATCACCAACTCCCTTGTTTTAGGGCATCAACCCTAGGAAGCACCAACTCCCTTGTCTTTAGCGAACCAACCCTAGGAAGCGCCAACTCCCTTGTTTTTAGGGAACCAACCCTAGGAAGCACCAAATCCCTTGTATTCACACTTTACTTAGTAAAGGATATGAATTATTCCTTGTTCCTCCCTTCCACCCTCACTGCATAAGTATCATTAGTTCTTCTTCTTTGGACTCTGCTTCTGCTTTTGGTCTTCTTATCTCGACTACAGAGACACCTCTTCTTCATCGTTCTTTCTTGCTTATATAGTATTCCAACTCGTGTGAGCGTTGAAGCATTGTGTCCCTTTGTTTGGATCATTTCATCTTTTCATTTAAACTAACAGTAATAACATTTGTCTTTTAATTTAGAATTAATATCTCCCTCTATTATTATTCACGCATTAACGTGAAGGCTTTTCAATTTAGTAAGAGGGATTTTCATAAATCGATCACAAGTATGGATCAATTTCTTTTAATTTGATCCCATGTCTTTTTATTTTATTCTTAAGCTTATTCTATGTCTCTAGTTCTCCAACAGATCATATTTGAGCTTTTGTATTAGTCTTCCAATGCATTGGATGTATTTGATCACTTAATATCAATCAGGACAGAATCCAAATCTTGTCTAGTTCAAAGTTCCTTCCTGACAGAGGAAAGATTCTTCCTCTGTATGTTAAAATTCACACAGATGCACTTTCAGGACCTTTATTCCATATGACCATAGGTGGTGACTAAGCACTAGGCCAAATGAGTGCTTCATCACTTACAAATATTGATGGTCATGTTTTATTTGCACATTTGAGATGGACGGTTCTCTTTCATTTTAGGACTTTGTCGTATTGGGACTCGGGCCTTTGCAGTCTTCCAACTCTTCCGAAGCAAATTTCATCAAAGGGTGTATCATCACCCCCTGCTTGATAACATTCATATGTCCAGGGGTTGGGACTATAGACTTAGGCACAAAGGAGCTCCCGCTCTCCAGGTATTCGACTATTCGTGACTTCGGCCTTCTGCGCTTCAGGTAGTTTTGCTGGTAGGAGAAGTTGGATATCCCCGAAGGATGTACTCTCAGAGTGACGGCACTATTTGAGTGACTATGATGTGTCACCTTGATTCGTGACTTTTGTATACCTAATGTGCCCACTATACCTTGACACTTGTCACTAGCCGATTGGGCCACGTGTCATATTTTTCTTCTGCCACATATCTTACTTCGTGGCTTCGGGAGTTTTGGAACTTTTGTACCATCCTTCAATTATTGTCGAAGTGCCGAATAGATATACCACCGTAGATTTTCAATTGTCTTGATCATATGCCCTTTGTTTATTCTAGAACTCCAGGGTTTGGGAGTTCTTGGTTTATCTGAGTTGTTTATCGTCAGAGTAGGTCAAGGACGGAGTTGACCACCTTCTTCCTTAGCGTGCTCTAGATATTTTCACTCCGGATCAACAGTTGGCAAGATTTCCTATTCTTCCTCTTATCTGATAGTCGACAGGAGTTCGTGATTTCGGGGCTTTGGCCTTCGGGTAAACTTATATGTTCTAGACTCATTTTTGTCGAAGTTGTCAACGCCAAAGTTGACCACCTTATTTCCTTTAGTGTGATCTGATGGTTCCAATATTTTCACTCTAGATCAATGGTTGACAACACTTCGTGACTTCGAGTAAACTTACATGTTTTAGACTTCTTTTTCATCGGAGTGTTCAGCGTCGGAGTTGACCACCTGATCCAGTGGCTCGTATTGCTCCTGAGGAGATCTTAGATCAACGGTCTACATGAGTTCTTTTAATCCGAGACTCCAAGATATTGTGGCTTACACTGTCCTTCCACTAAACTCGATTAGATGGTCGAGAATTCATCTGAAGTCCCTCCTTGATCTAACGGTTGGAAAGATCATCTGAATCTCCTCCTTCGGATCTAACAGTTAAGATTTAATCATTCCCAACCTCTGAATTCACCTCGATCTAACGATCCTAGATTGTCCCGAAATAAGATTGAACGACTCTTGTAACTCGACCATTTACAAAACAATTTCTTCAGTCGCAGAACTCTGTCTCCTATGTTATTTCAAATGTCTCATCTCTTATGAGATTCGATTAATGTTCTTCCTTCTAATCTTTGGGTTTATACTTGATTCTTTTGCACCCTATTGACATCAATGACAATATCGTACCATTGTGTCCAACAACCATTTCATCCACTTTACATGGCTTAGAGAGGGATCTCTTGGAAACTCTTCTTGACCTAGGGAAAGATCTACCCAATAGGACACTTTGTCAACCCTCCCATATTCAAGCTTGACAAGCACATGGTGTCTTTGAGCAATTAATTGTTTTATATAGTGATCTTTGATGCACATGCTTGAATGGCTTATTTATTGATTGGATTCAGTTATCATGATGTTGTGGCTTGAGATCCTTGGAGGGCATGCTCATTTGTCTTTGTAAGACCTAGTTGGTGGACAGTTTTGGGAGAACAAGCCTAGCTTGGGCTTCCATGGGGCTACAAGCCTACAGGTTGGATGTCAAGGGTTCGTATGTCGGATGAGAAATATCGGACTTGGAAGGCCTTGATGATGAATTGGACAACATAGCCCAGCCCTCACTTGCCAAACGATTTTCCCAGGAGGAGAAAAACGTCATCTTTTTGAGCTTGACATCATGTTTGGGGGGTTAGGGCATGGTGGTGAGAGGATATGCATTGTCACTTGGACATTTTGAGGTTTTTGAGGCTTTGACCATGAAGGAAGACATGTGGATGCTTGACAAGTGGATTTGGGAAGCCTTACTACCCTCCTACATCACCAACGACCTTCTCCTAGTGCCAAAAAGTCCCCTAAAGGGGTGACATCCATGTAAATTAGGGTTTTATTTGTGCAAAAGTGAAATTTTAAATGAATTGTTTAATATTTCTTTATTAAGGGGGAAAGATTAGGGTTGTTGACCCCTAATCTTGTGGTTTACCCCTTAATTTGTGGACAAGTCACCTTGGTGACATTTTGTATAAATAAGAGATCATAAGATCTCATTTTAACAGAACTCTCCCACATTGTGAGAAGTATTGGTCTGAAATTCTCGCTATCTTTGACAATATTGTCTCTTTTGGCTCTTGTTTATGGTTATCTCCTGATGTTATGGTTGATGGGAGTGATGTGTTAGCCTTGGAATTTTTCCTTGAATTGGTATGGTTTTTACTTTCATGATATCATTTGTTTCAAGTCAAGGTTATTATGCTAGGAGTTAGGTGGGAAGTATAAGGGCATACACCCCCACCATAGTTGTAACACCCCAAGACCAAGCCCCAATTGTAAATGAGAATATGTTTTATAGGTTGGTGAGCCAGGTTATTATAGGTCAGAAGGCTTATGTGATTATTAGATCGGAGAGCCTAGATGTTAAAGGCCAGTGAGCCTATTTTTGTATACGTAAACACTCATATCATTAATAAAATGCATCGTTGTGTGTATACGAACCATGATAAAATACATCACTCATCCATTTGTTCCATTCTCTCCATCAGTCTTACCTATGGATCCTACATGCACTCCTTCAACCATACCCCGTACTTTTCTTGTTACCAGCAGTGAACTGTACCCTTCTTGTTATGAGCAGCGCACCAGAACCATCATGTCACTAATAGCGCATATGTTCCTTACCTGAACATTGTTGTTGTCTTTACATGTTCCATACCCAAATTATGTTGTTTCCTTCACCTGAACTAGTACATGGTTGACTTAAGATTTGTATTGAAGAGGTGGGTTTTCAGCCCCGTGAGCAACTCTCTCTAGGTGAGAGAATTGTTGGGAATTGAGTTCCTGAGAAAGCCCAATTACAGCTACAATGCTCTAAGACTTCATGTCTGGCTAGTTGTTGAAGCCCTGGAAGGGAAGTGGGGCAGCCGAAGGACTGTTGAGCAGAGAAGGGGCACACTTCCTGGGGTGGGAGAGGCATGTGGGGAATGAGAGGTTACAGGTTGTTAGTTTGAGTTGGCACCCGGAATGAAATCCTTCATGTTGTCTGTGTAGCATCATCCTGGTTAGAAATCCCTTTACCTAGGTGGAGTTTAGTCCCAGCTTGGGGGTGACCCACTGTTGAGAGTTTTGAACAGTGTGGTCTAAGGCTGGGAGGTTCATGGAAGGTCTACACATAGTTGGTAGTCTTCTATTAAAGATAAGTATCAATTATATGTTAATTTACATGTTGTGTATTTATACATGTGTTTATGTTGATGAGTTTTGCCTTTGTATGCTGCATGTATATTTTTATTGTTATTTCCGCATGAATCTGTGTATTGCGGAATATATTGTTTGTTTAAAGTTTTATATATATTTATATATATATAACCCGGCCTGGGTGGCTGGGTATGTTACAATACAGTATCAGAGCTCTAGTTTCCAACACTGAGCCTGGATGAGCAGAGCAAGTCAAATTGATTCAATCGCGTGAAGTTGGGCAAAAGTCTCAATTATTGTTGTTAAATTCTTGGAAGTTTGAGGAAACTAGCCAAGTGGTGAGATATTTGTAATTAATATCTTATTCAAGCAAATTCTGACCTAGACTTGTTCAAATTTGAAGCGCAAGGAGTGCGCGGGCGGCTTCTTTAAGTCCCCAAAAGAAGAGAAATATCTCTTTATGAGAAGGAGAATGGAAGAGATATGTTCAGGAGAGGATCGAATCCTTCACAGCCATCGAATATAGAAAAGGAGTACGACAGTTAACCCCTCAAGTCATTCGGAATTTGTTGCTTCGACAGTTTTTAAATATTTGATGAAAAGGAGGTAAAAACCCTAAAGTTTTGAAGTCCCGGACTGAATCTATGTTGTAGATCACGGGGAGGAGTACATGACTGTTAGATTAGTCGTGGAACAAATCTAAGTAGTAGATCTCACGACTCAACAGTTCGGCACTCTGAGAGTTCTTAGTCCTTGTATTTCCAGGAGGATATTTCCCCGAAGTTTCAAAGTTCGAAGCCAATCCGGACCGTTCATGGTTGGGGACATGTGTCCGCAAATTAGCGAGTATTCGGAAGTTCAATGTTCAAGAGTTTTGAATTATGTAGAGGAAGAAACCTCCAAAGCCCAAACTTTCAAATCTTTGGAGTGCCAAAGCAATGAAGCTCCGAAGGGCGACAGTTCGTGAGTTCACCAGTTCGACGTTCGGGAGTTTTGCAGTGTTATGTTTGAAAGTTCCCCAAAGCCCAAAGTTTCGAAGTCCCAGAGCGTTGGAGTCCCGAAGCTCCAGGGAGCACCTGTTCGGGAGTTCAGAAGTGTGGCGTTTGGGAGATMTGTTGTGTTATGTTGAGAARTTATCTTAAGTCTGAAGCTCCGGAGCRTCGAAGTAGTAAAGCTTCGGAGAGCGACGGTTCGAGAGTTCGCCAGTTCAGCGTTCGGGTGTTTTGAAGTGTTCTGGTGTGAKATCCTCCGAAACCCAGAGTCTCAAACTCCCGKAGCGTTGTAGTGATGTGGCATGTGAAGGATCAGATCCTGTCACTGAGAGGGGGGGTGAATCCATGACACAGTAATTTTATCGATTTTCTTTTATTTATGCAAACAGAATTTTGACAYAATATTTTATCGTGGAACCCAAATGGGAAAAACCACAAACGCTTTTCTATTAACTRCAAAATTTGTTTTACATGTTATATAGAAGGAAGATGTACTTCCTTTTTTATCAGCACCGACTGATCAGGATGCACCCACACCCTAGTTCACCAGCACCAACTGGTAGGAGGCTACGACCCCCTGTTTAGTCAGCTACAACTGAMAAGGAAGCACCAACTCCCTCTGCAGGCACCAACCTACCCTTGCACCACCCAACCACCCTTATTGCATATGTATTTTCAKCTTTCCTTCCTGGAATCTGGTTCAGTTTTTKATCTTCTAATCTGGATTGCAGAGACACTCTCTTCTCACCACTCTTTCTCGTTTATATATTCTTCAAAACGGCATGAGTGTGAAACATTGTGTCCCTTCGTTTGGACCATCACACCTCTTTAATTAACTTAACCATAATCATTGATTCTTATTTTTACTGTGATGGATTTTCATAAATTGATCACTTATGGATCAATTTCATCCATTAAACTCGATCCTGAATCTCTGTTATTTTCACAGAAACCAAATTATGCGAAGGTGCTTCCTTCAAACCATTACATGTGACCGAGTGTTACCCAACCATGGGCTTACCAATTACAGTGACATGTTATATTATCAATTAAATCTCTTATATCATATGACCAATGGCAGTGACCAGACACTAGGCCAAACGAGCGTTTGAGCGCTTATCAGAATTAACGGTCACGATTCAATCTCTTAATGAGATGGACGGCTGTCAGAACTTCGTCCTTCAGAACTTCAGGTTTTCAATTTTTCAAACCTTCAAATCAGATCGAACGGTTTATTTCACGAAAGCAAATCAATGGTCAGATTTGATCCTTACACTCATCCTTTCACTGCTTAATCCAACAACTAGGACTTAATCAAGCACTGGGATCGATGGCCACCGTTTACTCCGGGACTTCGGCTATTTCAACTTACGCTATCCTTCTACTATAGTAGATCGACGGATGAGAATGCTCTCGAAGTGTTTCTTTAGATTGGACGAACCATGTCTACTTCGGCATTTCGTCCTTCGGGACTTCGGAGCTTTTGTCATTTGCTAGTGGTGAAACTCCTGAAGTAATTCTTCCGGAGTGACGTAACTTATTGACGTCACGTGTTGACATGGCACGAGCCAATTTCCTCTTGACACATGTCATCATCTAATTTATTCCATGTGTACTTACTGACATGGTCTTCCACGTGTCCTTGCTGACGTGGTCTACCACACGTCCTTGCTGACGTGGTCTGTTGACATGATTTTCCATGTCTTTACTGACGTGGTCTGCTGACGTAGATCTCCCACACGTCCTTGTTGATGTGGTCTTCTGACGTAGATCTCCTAGATCTAACGGTCATTGTATGTTCTCTAGATCTGATGGTCCTTATTCATTTTGGATTTTCGACGCTCCGGGCTTCGGGAATTTCAATCTCAAACTTTCTGGAGCGTAACCTCCTCACATCTTTAGACCTGAAGTGAAAGATGTTTGTTCGATCAGGATCTTGGATCAACAGCTTGATCTGTCTACAGTGTTGCTCTTCTAGCTTATCCTGTCCTTCCACTTAGAATGATCCAACGAGTAACGAAAATTCGCATAAATGAGATCTCATATCTTACCTCGCTTATCCTATCCTTCCACTCGAGAATGATCCGACGGTTGACGGGTATTCAGATAATCAAATTCTCAACCCTTTAGCCTCTCTTATCCTATCCTTCCACTTTAATATGATCCAACGGTTATAAGGACACTCGAAGTAGATCAACGGTTGACAATGATTGCGGAACCACAACTTGCGAGTGATTTAACTCGACACCCAAACTCCGCAATTTGAAGTTGTGTGTTGTTGGTGAGTCAACCACAGTCGTCGATCTTTGAAGCTATAAGATCTGGCGGTCCTGACTAATTGCGGGATTGGAAATAGCACGATGTTTAATTCTTCTTTCAATCTCCGCAATCTATCCCTGCCGTAGATTTGGCAATTGTGCATCCGACGGTCACGACTTAATCTGACTTAATCTGATAGTTTGTTGGATCAACCACAGTCATATATTTTTGAGTTTATGAGATCTGATGATCTAGATCGATTGCGGGATTATAACTAGCGAGTAGTTTAATTCTTCTTTCTCTCTCTGCAATTCATCCCTGCCATTGATATGGCGATTGCGCATCAACGGTCTTGATTTTATCTGAGTTTCATCACGCCATACCTACTGAGTTTCAATGCGCCATCTCTTCTAAGCTTTGATCTTCATTCATTAATGCTCATGAGCTTAATCTTTGCATATTGTCCAACTGTTCGATATCAGTCATTATATACTGTTGACTAGTCCTCCAACGATTCTTCTAAAATTGCGCCATCTCTTTTGAGCTTTGATCTTCATTCGCTAACCCTCCTGAGATTTTATCTCAACTTATCATCACAGCAATGATATCGACTGTTGACATCAATGAATATACATCCATGACACTATGTCCAACAATCTCCCCTTTTTCATTGATGGCAACTCACAAACTTCATACAGAATCTCCCCCTGTGATGTTGCATCTCTCCTCTGAAGTTACTCTCCCCCTTTGACATCAATGGAAAAGGGTTTCTTCTCCTATGATCTGTCTGTCTAAATACTCCTGATCATAGTCTTGACCATTGGTAAATCCTCCTACAATCAAACTTTTCATGTCATAACTGAATGATTCCTTCTGACGTTGATGGTTGTCTTCCCCTGAATAGGTGTCAATTGATGCATTATTTTCTTGAGATATTTAGGTTGGAAGGAGGATTACTCCCAAATTTTGCCTGAGATATTCAAATACATCTCTGCTTAAGGGTTTTGTGAAAATATCTGCCACATGTTCCTCTGTTGGAACATATTCCAATTTAATGTTCTTATTTTCAGCCTGATCTCTTAGATAGTGGTATTTTATTAGAATGTGTTTTGATTTTGAGTGTTGAATAGGGTTCTTAGAGAGACTTATTGCGCTTGTATTATCACAGTGGATAATAGTGGGTTCTTCAAATACTATTTTGATGTCTTGTAAGGTTTGTTTCATCCATTCCACTTGTGTGCAACATTTTGCTGCTGCAATATACTTAACTTCAGTGCTAGACAGAGAAATTGAGGATTGTTTATTGCTTATCCAAGCTACCAATGTTTATCCCAAAAACAATGCTCCTCCACTTGTACTTTTTCTGTCATCTACACTACCTGCCCAATCTGCATCTGAATAGGCTTTTAAAGTGAATGAATCCTTGCTAGGATACCACAAACCAAGATCTATGGTTTCTTTCAAATACCTAAAGATTATTTTTACAACTTGAACATGGCTCTCCTGTGGTGCTGCTTGGAATCTAGCCACCATCCCAACAACTTGCTTGACATCAGGTCTGGAAGCTGTTACATAGAGCAAACTCCCAATCATTGATCTGTAGTGTTTTGGATCTACAGCTTTGGACTCATCATCCTTGCTTAGTTTGCATCCAACTGTCATAGGTGTACTAACATGTTTTCAATCCTCTAACAGGATTCGGGAATCTCTTAAGCATATATTTAACATACTTAGACTGATGGATAAAGACTCCTCTTTTGGACTGTATTATTTGTAGTCCAAGAAAGAAATTTAGTTCGCCAAGCAAAGACATTTCAAATTCTTGTTGCATCATCTTAGCAAAGTCCTTACTCATTTTTTCATCATCGCTGCCAAATATAATATCATCAACATATACTTCCACAATAATCATGTTATTACCATCAATTTTACAGTAAAGATTGTTGTATGCAGATCCCCTTTTGAGGCCTTGTTTTTGTAAGTAAGAATCTAGCCTTGCATACCATGCTCTGGGTGCTTGTTTTAGTCCATAGAGTGCTTTCTTTAATTTACAAACATAGTCTCCTTTGTTAGTTAATTTGAATCCTTAAGGTTGCTCAATATAGACTTCCTCTTCTAAATTTCCATTGAGAAATGCTGACTTGATATCCATTTGGTACACTTTAAATTTTTTGTCGCTGGAGAAAGCTAAGAACATCCTAATTGCCTCTAATCTGGCCGCAGGTGCAAATGTTTCTTCATAGTCTACTCCTTCAACCTGAGCATACCCTTTACATACTAATCTGGCTTTGTTCCTTATTACTTGTCTATCTTCATTCTTTTATTTCTATATACCCATTTAGATCCAATGACATTTTTGTTTTTTGGTCTTGGAACTAGTTCCCAAGTTTGATTTTTTTCAATTTGGTCCAATTCTTCATTCATAGCTTTGACCCAGTTCTCGTCTTTACATGCCTCTTTGATTGAGCTGGGATCAATATGTGATAACAATGTTATTTCTATTTGATACAATAGTTGTCTTCTTGTGTGCACTCCATCATTCATATCTCCAATAATCAGTTCTTCAGGATGATTCTTTTGAGTCATTCTCGAGGGTGTCTTTGTGTCTCTTCTTGGGAATTCCTCTCTTATCTCTTCTTGAATATCTTCTTAGTTTTCACTCGTGTGCATATCATCATCTTCCCTTTCTTCTTTATCCTCTTCTACTTCTTCTGCTTGTGTACCAATTGACTCATCATCATCTTCATCTTCACTATCAAGTATAGTCTCTTGATTTTTTATCCTTATTGTTTTAAGATCATCCACCTTGACATCTGCACTCTCAAAAATCGCATGTAATCTAAGATTGTAACATCTGTATGCTTTCTTGTTAGAAGCATATCCAAGAAAAATACCTTCATCAGATCTGGCATCAAATTTTCCAAGATTCTCATAGAGTCTTTTGATGTAGCATTTACTTCCAAAGACCTTGAAGTATTTTACCGATGGAGCTCTTCCAAACCATAGTTCATAAGGAGTCTTATGACTATTAACCCTGAGYTGACCTCTGTTCAATATSTATATTGATGTGTTTACAGCTTCCCTCCAATATCCATCAGACAATTTTTCTTCATTGAGCATAGTCCTTGYAGCCTCCTGAACTGTTCTATTCTTTCTTTCAGCAATCTCGTTTTGTTGAGGTGTTCTGGCAACAGAGAATTGTCTTTTTATTCCATGGGTTTCACAGAAGAGATCAAACTCTTTTGAGGTGAACTCRCCACCATTGTCTGATCTAAGACATTTGATTTTTGTCTCYTTTTCATTTTCAACAAGGGTTTTAAAGKMTTTGAATTTGTTAAGTGCTTCTGATWTTTCTTTGAGAAAACATATCCAACCCATTCTAGTAAAATCATCAATGAACAACATAAAGTAAGACTCTCCTTGCAAACTCTTGGTCCTTGTAGGTCCACATAGGTCAGTGTGAACAAGCTCTAAAGGTTTTGAGGTTGTGTGCTATTTTTCTTTGAACCTTATTCTAGTTTTCTTCCCTAGTTGACAGTGTCTACACATAGTATTTGAGGACTTTATGATCTTTGGCAAGTTTCTTACTGCACCAAGATTGCTAATTTTTACTAGATTGTCAAAGTTAATGTGCCCCAACCTTTTATGCCATAGCCAACTTTCATCTACTAGATTTATATCACATTCCTCATTCAATTTTGCATCTAGTATATATACAATTTTGGGAGTTCTAGGAGAAGTACCAACTAATTTTCCTGTGTCTTCTCTCATAATCTCATATTTCTAGGAATCAAAGATGCAGAAGTGCCCCTGATCACAGGTTTGGCTGACACTTAATGAACTAGGCTTCAATTTTTCGATAAGTAGCACATTTCTAGCTCTGTCTTTTCCCAAACTCACAGTGTCTTTCCCAAGTATGTTACCTGAAGCATTATCGCCAAATGTAACTTTACCCTTTTGTTTCTTCAAGTCTAAAAACTTGTCCTTCTTACCTGTCATATGTTTTGAGCATCCACTGTCAACATACCAGAGATCCTTTTTATCTTGAGCTTTTAGGGCAATAAGACATTCCTTCTTTGGTGTTTTTTCTTTCCAAAGATTCTTTTTCTCTCTAATGAATCTTGGTTGTTTTGAGGCTTCCATTAATTTGCAATTACTGGTCTTATGTCCATAGTTATGGCATATGAAGCATTCTAGGTCCACTTCTTGTAGAGGTGCAAAGGAGTTATAGTTTTTTCTTTTGACTTGATTTACTGCTTGGTTATCTCTATGGTTATAGTTCTTAACCCTCAAATGTTTCCTTCTATATGCTTTACAATTCATAGCTTTGTGTCTAAAATTAGAGCATGCAAAGCAATAACCAAAGAAAATGTGAGGATAATTGTTTTGATAGAACTTCTTTGGTATTGTCTTATCTTCCTTATTGATGGGTGGAAGTGGTCCTCTGGAGTTCTGATCATTTCTTGTCTTCTCTTCATTTTTCTTCTCGAATGTATTGAGGAGAGTATATGCATAAGATATTGAATTAACTTGGCTTTCTTCTTGTGAATAGCCTATTCCATTTTTATTACCTGAATCCCTTTGTGTGGTAATAATATTATCTAATATTTTAGAACTATTTTCATATTTTGTTTGAATGAGCTTTGCATTCAGTGTTGTTCTCAGGTGAACTATTTATGCCTCCATTCTTTCACAGGTTGTTTGTTTTCTTTAAGAGACTTTTCCAGACTTTCTTCGATCCCATTTGCTTCTAGGATCTGGTTTTTCAAGTTGCTCATGAGTTTCTCCATCTCCTTTTCTTTATGTTCATGTTTTTCTTTTTGTCCAACTGCAAAACTTTTCAGCTGTCTATATTTGGTTTTGTATTTTCTTAACTCATCCAAGGCACTGAAAAGTTCTTCTTTCATATTAACTTCTGCTTCATCTTCCGACTCTTTCTCATGTTTAATTTCTTCTATATTCTTAGACTCTTCAATACCTAGAAAAAGGACTTCATCATCAGATTCATCACTGTCATTGGACTCTGATGAACTGTTGTTTTCTTCTTTTGATTAGAAATTATTTTTTCTTTTGTAGAAATTTTTCTTGTAGTTGGATTTTTCCTTCTTCTTGTATTGTTTTGTTTTGTTTTCTTCATCCTCGAAGTCCTCTTTGGGATAGGGACACTTGGCCGCAAAATGGCCAACCTTGCCACAGTTAAAGCATTTGAAAGGGAGCTTGCCTTTGTACTTCCCTGCTCCTTTCTGAAGTTTCTTTATAAAATTGGCTTGTTCCACATCAGATTCTTCATGATGGAAGGATTGAGGTTTTTACTTTTGACCTTTTGTTTTCTTGAGCACCTTAAAAGTTGCCTCTCCTTGTGGGAGTTTCTCATGACCTAATCTTAACTCATAGGTAGTGAGGATTCCATATAATTCATCCATGGTGAGTTTATCTAGATTTTATCGATCTTCAAGAGAGGATAATTTAGGATTGTATAGAATAGGTAGTGTTTTTAGTACTTTTTCAACTAGCTCATTATCTGACACTTCTACTCCCAATCCTCTGATTGCATTAACAATATTATCAATTCTTTCGAAGTACTCTGAGATATTCTCTTCATCCTTCATTTTCAGACCTTCATATTGTACTCTGAGAGTCTAGAGTTTGGCCTTCTTTACCTTGGAATCTCCTGCATATATGGTTTCCAATTTATCCCAGAGTTGTTTTGCATTATTACAGTTTAGTACCTTAGCAAGGATTTTCTTACTCAGTCCAACTTGTAGTGTGTTTAAAGCCTTTGCATGGTCCCAAAAAAATTTCTTGTCTTCTGCTTCTGTGGGAGTGGTTTTGGGAACATCATATCCCTTTTCCACTAATGTCCATACTTCCAGTCTAATGGACATCAGATATCTTTTCATTCTAACACTCCAGAAGACATAGTCTTCACCATTAAATAGGGGGATCTTTGATGACATCTTCAACTGTTGATCCATTCTAATGTATATTCCCCTTCAAGTGATTTAAACCTTTTGTGAAGAGACCCGCTATGATACCAATTGAAGGATCAGATCATGTCACTAAGAGGGGGGGTGAATCAGTGACACAGTAATTTTATCAATTTTCTTTTATTTATGCAAACAGAATTTTGACACAATATTTTATCGTGGAACCCAAATGGGAAAAACCACAAACGCTTTTCTATTAACTACAAAATTTGTTTCACATGTTACATAGAAGGAAGATGTACTTCCTTTTTTATCAGCACTAACTGATCAGGATGCACCCACACCCTAGTTCACCAGCACCAATTGGTAGGAGGCTAAGACCCCATGTTTAGTCAGATACAATTGACAAGGAAGCACCAACTCCCTCTGCAGGCACCAACCTGCCCTTGCACCACCCTGTTGGCACAGGGGCAGACCCGGGATTCAACACTTCAAAAGCGCACCAACAAAACCCTAACTACTGGCCCTTTCGGCAACACCTGTGACGCAGATGAAGTCTCACCCGAGGTAGAGGCAGGGGTGGTTGTAGGAATCAAATGTCTACAACCTAGCTGGGACATAGATCTGTGATTACAATACTCTAACAAAGCACTTGGTAGTTACCATTCGTTAGTATTCAACCAGTATTTACTTCACAGATAAAACCCTAATTACAGAGCAACGTAGTATTCAACCACATCTAACACATCTAAGCACTTAGCATAAGGAAACAGATCAGATCTAGCATCTTATTCACATTATTAGGCACTAAGCTATCATATTCATCTAAATATACATTATTGCACTAAGCATAAATCACATAAACAATATAACAACCATAATGCGCAAAGCAACCATAACACAAGATATACATGGTTCACCCCGGCGTGGGGCTACGTCCACCAACTCTTCTCTTCTTTACTATCTTATGTCAATCTTCTTATAGGCACAGAGCATCAAAATCCTACTCTACAGAGGACAGGAGATCTATGTGCACCTCGTCAGATCCTCCTTCCCTGAATTACAGCACAAAGTCTCCTCGCACAGTCTGTGCACAAAGCACTACAGAAGACCATACACTAAGCATAGAGCCTCTTACAATTACGTGCACTTAGCACCTAGCATCAACCACACAAAACATCTGACCATTCACCACTACTTACATCGCCTAGATTTTTGTTTATACATTACAAAAAGGGCCTAAACATGGGTAAACCCATGGGTCGACATCCCCATATCGGTTACATAAACCCCAATCCCAAAAATGCCCTAAAAAGGGGCCGAGATCCCACGATCTCCACTTCGACTTACGCTCCACCTTCGACCAGCCTGTCGAAGTCCCAAAATAGGTCAAACATGACCAAGGATCTCCAAAACTTGGTCAAGGGCCAACAGGCCCCCAACACTCACATGTGACTCGTCCCGGGCCACTCTGTTCTGGGGAACTCTGCCTCAAATGCCACGAGCTTGGCTCGAGCTACTTCGACCTGCTGCTTCGCCAAGGCCTCCTGCTCAACGAACTATTGAATAACTTCCTCATTCACAGGTCCCTCTAAGCGTTGTTCTATTGAAGTGACTACTTGTTCCAGCTCCGCTCCTCAGCCTTCAATCTCCTCAAAAAGTAGGCAAGCAACATCCTGGACTGGCTGGAGCTTCTGAGTTACTTCCATGACTCTGCTTTGTATGGCATGGACCTGTTGTTGAGTTGTGCGTTGTTCTTGGAATCTTTTCATCCTCTCAATTGCTGACAAGAAATTCAGTTGTGCTTGTACTGTTGTTGCTTGATGCTTTGCCTCCTAGAGTTGTGACTCCAGTGTCTTTAGTTCAAGGTCCTCAGTAAGTCACTCATAAGTCTATGCACTATGACTGCTTAGTTGTTTACATTTCACGGCTAATGCTTTGATCCTTTCAACTGCGCTTCGGGCAATTGCTTCTCTCTGGTCTCGCACTTCCTGCAGAGTGCTTGGCACTGCTCGTAGCTCTAGTTCTGCAACCCTTTGTTGAAGCTGTTGAATGGCTTTAGCAAGCTTTGCCACCTGATTCTCCATTAGGTCTTCCTCCATTTTCTCTAAGCCCATCATAGAGCGAAGTGCTCTGCAAACTACTTCTTTGACTCCAACCTACTCTGCAAATAGTTGTTCTTTCTCATGCTGGATATGCGCTCTATCCTCTTCGAACTTGGTTTGGAGGTCGTCCTTCTCTTGTTGCGCAACTCATCATTGCTCTATCACTTCCTCTTGTGCTTGCTTCAAGGCCACTATGGCCTATTCTTTTTCTTCCTGCACGCGACGAAGGTGAGCTTCAATCGCATCAGCTATTCTGCGGAGCTGGGTAGGCTCATCTCCCAACTCTATTTCATCTGATGGCGGGGGTGCAGTGGACACGCGTGACTAGAGTGAAGGGCTTGTTGTACACCTCTTAGCTCTGTCTCAATTCTATCATACATGGCTTCTTCTTTTGCTTCAATTCTCTGCAAAATATCTTTTGAGGTGTCTGATACAACTATGATAATGAAGTCGAAGTCATCGACCGTGAGCACAGTCTGTAGCTTTGGCTTACTAGCTTTGGACTTCTTCCGCAATGTAGGTTTCATGGGGGAAACCTTTCTTTTCTTAGATGGATCTGCATCTTCAGGGGGATTTTGTGGCGGTGTTACTTTGCCTTGCTTCTGCTTATCTTCTTCCCCTTCTTTCTCTTCTTTGTCCACTTCATCATCACCTCCTCCACTAGGTGAATCTAATGCAGTCTCTTATGATGCGTTGCTCAGCTCCTATACTTCTTCTTTCTTTTTCTTCTTGCTACTACTAGGTGCATCATACGCTTCGCGAGTAACCACCGAATTTCCAATGAGGTATGGGTCGGACAGTTCTGCCTGGTCGACTGGTATAAGGAACTCTGTAGGCCATTCCTTAGTGATTTCTTCTAGGTCCTCCTCTGTGAGCTTATAGTATGACTGAAGCTCTTCTTTACTCTCGTCTGCACGCGCAGTGATATAAATAAAATGCCTATTTGTGTGGAACTTCATAAGGGGCCTAAACCTATCCAGAGTGTTCGGTGTCATAGGAGGGAAAGACTCAATAGCCCTCTTCAGTTGCAGGTAGTAGGTATGGAATACTGCGTTCGACTGCCATTGTTTTCCCATATCGCTTGAATACCAGAGCGTGGTGAACTCCCAAGTAGTAAACGTGATGAGGATCAGCAGCCAGCTAAAATGGAACTCCTAGCCCTGATCATGAGCTTTGGGGCAATCCAATTCTAATTGGTTGACTAAGTAACTAGCCCAGTTCATCTGGAGTCCTTCCACGCATTTTCCAGCGAGGTCAACGACAAACCCTGTGACCTGTGTGGGCCTGTTCTTTTGGACTAGCTTACCAGCAATCAACTGGCAAGCAAGGCGCACTGTGCCATTCTGAATGGAGGCTACATTGTAGCCTCACGTCCCCTTTTCAACATATCCATAGGTATCTTTAATCCTATGTGCCAGGGTCCGGTCTGCAACCTTCCCTAGGTAAAAGTCTTGTGGGTCTGGTCCCTGCATGCTTAATCTGGTGATCCTATGGATCAACGATGAATCGACGATGATGCGTCTGTCTAGCCATAAATAACCACCATGGAAGCATGACAACAGGATTTTAACGCATGTGTTAACCTCCTGGTGTCTTCCAAAGTGCGGTATCTTCATCATGTTCAAGATAGTGGACCTCGCGATGTCCATGGTTCACGGCTGGAGGATGATCTTCGACTTCTTCCCCTTGGTCTTGGTCAAGTACTTGTGAGGTGCAAGCATGTCATAGCTCTTGCGGTCTCCTAGGTCATAGTCACTGATCTTCAAGGTTGGAATCCTCTCCAATTGCGGTCTGACTGCTTGTATTCCCTTCGGGAGGTACGCAGTGATCACTATGTAGTCGAAGTCCCTTGAGACACTGTCACGACTCACCACACCAGCCAGGGGTGGTATGTAGTCGGGCAGGATAGATGGGATTAACTTCGCATTCGCCAAGTCATCTCGATGCTTGGTTCTTTTCTCGACTGCAACTCGGGATGGTCCAAATCTGCGAGCAGTCGATGGAGAGGCTTGCACTCCTCATGTCGATGAGGCTTGAGCTCCTATGGACATCACCTTCTCAGCCATTAGATCGATTAGAATTTCCTCTACTAACTTTTCTACTACACTAATGTCATCTGACATGCACACTCGAGATTGGATATCTCAGGTTGATGAACAAATACTCAATGCAACAGAATGGATGGCGAAGTCTCAATGATCATTGTGAAATCAACTAGTTCTCCGTGGGCTCAGACAATCACAATTGGCAAAAGTGTTCTCGATGCAACGCTCGACGGGATAAATAGACAACACTGTAATGGGTTCTTCCAACGGGTCGAAAAGACTTAATCAATGCAATTCCATCCATTATGGCGTGGTCCTAACGGTCCAATGGTGAGCTTTTGGTCCATAACTACTCTTCTAATCATTCAAGAGTGTTGGTCTAACGATCATAATGCCTCCAACGGTCACATTGCTATGCCATGGCGAAGTGTCAATCTGTGTTGTACAGATATTCCGACAAAGTTCAAATTCTGGAAACCTTCCTTCTGCGAAGTTCTTTCTGGGGCCTCTTGTAATTTTTATAACTTTGCTTTCTTCTTGCTGATATTTCTAGCCTTTTTTCCTGTAATCTGAGTTACTGGGTTCCTCTTCCCATTTTGATTCTTATCTTCTCTTGGCATAGTAACTTCGCATTGTTGACGATCTTTCATAGGGTTTGAGTGTAATACTTCTTCTTTGTCTGGGGTAGGTGTTCTTCTTTCTTGTGTGGACGGGTTCTTCAAGTTTGTCTATGTTCTTTCAACTTCGTCATCCAGATCCCTGGTCCTTAGCAGCTTCGACTTGTTCTCTTGTTCTGCTATCAAGTGTGTTATTCTCCTAGTCATGAAATCTGTTAATTCTTATTTTTTTTGTTCTAGGGCTTCCTCTTCTTTTCTTCTTCGGATCTAATCTTTCTCAATCCAGGGTTTTCCTAATAGCATAACAAATGGGGTGTTGTTCTCAACAAACTTAATGACCTCAAATTCTTCCTCTGTCGAAATTCCATAAGCACTCATAAATGTCTGGGTAAGTCTTCCACATAGGTTGATTAGCTTTCCTCTAAATAATCTTATTCCTCCCAATGAGGGAAGCATAGCAGGTTTTCCCAAAATTTCCCAAGTTCTTTCTGTCATGATATTCACCTGTGTTTCTTCATCCAGAGCACAGTCTATGTCAAAGTCTCATATTCTTGCTTCTATGCATTCTTTGTCTTTTAAGATCTCTGATAGATTAGTGTCTTTGTGATCATTTAGGGTTTCTTTCATCTTTAGTAATACAGTCTCTGATTCTTTCTGGGATTCTTCCATAATCTTAGTCTCTTGGCCTTTCTCATGGTTTTCTTATTCCATATTCATTATTTCAAGCTTAGCAATCATTCTATGGCAATCCAAAATTTCATAGTCCACATCTTTACAGCAAAAACAACTAGGTCTTCTACTAGGGAAATCCTTAGCAAGGTGTCCCGGTCTTATGCAATTCTAACAAAGGGTTAATCCTCTCTTTCTCTTAAATGATCCCCAACTTCTCTTGTACTGCGCACTGGGGTCACAATAACTAACCTGCAAAAAATTATTTCTAGGATCCTGCATCCATTTGTCAGTCCAAACATTCTTTCTACGCATAGGAATAACATATCTCTCACTATTTATATCAGATCTACTCATATCAAATCTTATTTCTTCTAGTTGTGCCCTAGTTTTCGAGCTAGGACAAAATTTATCAAACATACCTAGATCCATACTTTCGAAATAAAAAATTTCACTTATCTTACCTTTCTCAAAGCACAAAGCTTCAAGATCTTACCTCTTAAATAAAAAAAATCATTGTTCTTACCTTTAGTAGAGCACAAAGCTCTCAGATCTCACATTTTTTTCAGATCGGACTTCTCTTCTCAACACAGAGCTTCACAAGTCAAGTAGAATATTGCGCACTAAAGCAACAGATCTACGCACAGAGCTTTCTTTCTTTTCCTCAGTTCCCAGCAATCACAGTTTCAGGTACCGGCAATGGAACCATTTGTTGGCATAGGGGCAGACCTGGGGTTCAACGCTTCAACAACGCACCAACAAAACCCTAACTATTGGCCCTTTTGGAAACACCTGCGAAGCAGATGAAATCTCACTCGAGGTAGAGGCAGGGGTGGTTGCAGGACTTAGATGTCAGCAACCTAGCTGGGACACAAATTTGTGATTACAATACTCTAACAAAGCACTAGGCAGTTACCATTCATTAGTATTCAACCAGTATTTACTTCACAGATAAAACCCTAATTACAAAGCAACGTAGTATTCAACCAGATCTAACACATCTAAGCACTTAGCATAAGGAAACAGATCAGATCTAGCATCGTATTCACATCATTAGGCACTAAGCTATCATATTCATCTAAACATACATTATTGCACTAAGCATAAATCACATAAACAATATAACAACCATAATGCACAAAGAAACCATAACATAGGATATACGTGATTCACCCCAGCGTGGGGCTACGTCCACCAACTCTTATCTTCTTTATTATCTTCTATCAAGCTTCTTACAGGCACAGAGCATCAAAATCCTACGCTGCAGAGGATAGGAGATCTGTGCGCAACTCGCCAGATCCTCCTTCCCCGAGCTACAGCACAAAGTCTCCTCGCACAGTCTGTGTACAAAGCACTACAGATGACCATACACTAAGCACAAAGCCTCTTACAATTACTTGCACTTAGCACAATACTTAGCACCTAGCATCAACTGCACAAAACATCCAGCCATTCACCACTACTTACAATGCCTAGCTTTCTATTTATACATTACAAAAAGGGCCTAAACATGGGTAAACTCATGGGCCAACATCCCCATACCCGTTACATAAACCCTAATCCCAAAAATTCCCTAAAAAGGGGTTGAGATCCCGCGATCTCCACGTCGACTTGCGCTCCGCCTTCGACCAGCCTGTCGAAGTCCCAAAATAGGTCAAACATGACCAGGGATCTCCAAAACTTGGTCAAGGGCCAACACACCCAACCACCCTTATTGCATAAGTATTTTCAGCTTTCCTTCCTGGAATTTGCTTCAGCTTTTGATCTTTTGATCTGGACTGCAAAGACACTCTCTTCTCACCACTCTTTCTCGTTTATATATTCTTCAAAATGGCGTGAGTGTGAAACACTATGTCCCTTCGTTTGGACCATCGCACCTCTTAAATTAACTTAACCATAATCACTGATTATTATTTTTACTGTGATGGGTTTTCGTAAATTGATCACTTATGGATAAATTTCATCCATTAAACTCGATCATGAATCTCTGTTATTTTCACAGAAACCAAATTTTGTGGAGGCGCATCATTCAAACCATTACATGTAATCAAGTGTTACCAAACCACGGACTTACCAATTACAATGACATGTTATATTATCATTTAAATCTCTTATATCATATGACCAACAGCGGTGACCAGACACCTCGCCAAACGAGAATTGAGCGCTTATCAGAATTAACGATCACGATTCGATCTCTTGATGAGATGGACGACTGTCGAAACTTCGTCCTTCAGAACTTCGGGTTTTCAACTTTTCAAACCTTCAAATCAGATCGAGTGGTTTATTTCACGGAAGCAAATCAATGGTTAGATTTGATCCTTACACTCATCCTTTCACTGCTTAATCCCACGGATAGGACTTAATCAAGCATTGGAATGGATGGCCACCGTTTACTCTGGGACTTCAGCTATTTCAACTTACATTATCCTTCCAATATAGTAGATCGACAGATGAGAATGCTCCCGAAGTGTTTCTTTAGATGGGACGAACCATGTCTACTTCGAGACTTCATAGTTTTTGTCATTTGCTAGTGGTGAAACTCCCGAAGTAATTCTTTCGAAGTGACGTAACTTATT
>ML784974.1:528363-552699 GCA_009831015.1 Picea engelmannii | reverse complement strand
GAAGCCCTTGTCCTGGGCATCAACCTGACCATCGATAGAAATATCAAGAACCTACATGTGAAATGGGATTCTGACCTAATTGTTTCACAAGTCAATAGGAAGTTTGTTGCAAAAAACCCAAGGTTAAAAAATTATAGAGATGTTCTTTGGGATGCCATAGAAAGGTTTGAAAACTTTTCCATTGAGGCCATCCCTAGGGAAGAAAACCACATGGCAGATAATCTTGCTCTTTCCGCTTCAAACTTACAACTTTCCCGAACTTTAGACCCTCATTACCTGACAACTTGGAACATTGGCAAGTTTTTGAAAACGACATTCAACTTCTCCGCTTTCTATAGGATGAGGGAGAGTTCTCTAAAGCCTGAATAAACTTATTGGTTGAGAAGGAAAGCATCGAGATCATCGTTGTAGCCGATGGGCCCCTACCGAAAGGAATTGTTCCTTTAGAAAACCTCTTTGATTGAAATGATATGTATAAAGGGAAACCTTCCAAAAAAATCAGTGATTGGTTGGGCAAGAGGAAAGAGAATAAGTTTCTAACTGTGGGTCCCATTAGAAATTGTCATCTCCCCAGACCGACAACTAATAAATGCATCAGCAGTGGCTAACCAAGGTCGACCAAGCACAACTGGATGTTCATGTTTGGAGGATTTTGAATGAATTACTAAGAAGTCCACGAGATACTCCCAAGAGGCTAATGTAACTGTTACATCATCTAGACTTCATGTTGGGCTAATGATTGATTTGTCTGCCAATTCCAACAAGGTATGTGTTGGCTTTAAGTGATTTAGTTGCAGCGTTCGCATGGTGTCAATAGTCATAACATTCATTGTTGGTCCTAGATCAATAAGTGTATTTGACAAAGAAATGTCATTAATTTCTATAGTCACCATTGGATTTCCTAGATCATTATATTTAGATGGCATTTCTGATATAAATTTTGACAGTTGTCCAACCACCTATATAACAGGAGGTTCATTCCTCTTCCTTCCAGGATTTTTAATGCAAAGATCCCTTATAATTTTAGCATAGATAGAAATATCTTTGATGGCTTGAAGTAGGGGAATCTTTACACATATATTCCTTAGTTCAGCTTCTAAATCATGTCCTAGAGGTACCTCAGGTTTCTTCACAAGTAACATTTCTGGATAAGGTGGGGGATTAGTTACCTGAGGTATTTCTGATGGTTGAGGAGTGTGAGGAGGAATTTCTTCTTGTACAGGGATGTCTTCTTTTTCAATTGGTTGATCATTTATTTGTTCTTCTTCTTGAATAACCACTGTAGAATTTAGTTTATTCAAGACCTTCCCAAATCTTAATTGAATTTCATTCAGTGAAGTAGGAGTTATCACATAAGTTGGGAAAGTTTGTACTTCAATATTCTGTACAGGTTGTGTAGGTCTATTGTTCGGATTAGGGATGTGTTGTGCAGGAATAGTGGTAGGCCGAGTGGGGTTTGGATTAGGTGCAACTTGCATTTGTTGTTGTTGGTTGGGGTTCAAAGACAATGTGAGTTGTTGCAGTTGGGAAGGAGGAGGTAGAGCAGGAGGATTAAATCCAGGGAACAACTAAGAGATATTGGAAGGATATTGTGGGTAAGTAGGAAAAGTTGGTGGCTGAAAAGGAACATTCTCATATGCAGGTACCCTCCATCATTGTTGCCAAGGTTGGACTTGTGGTTGTTGATGTGTTCGTTGAGAGTAAGGCATCAGAGGAATTCATTGTTGTTGTCGGTATTGTGTGGTAGAATCGAAAAAGATACTAGGATTTTGTTGTCTCCGTGCTCTCTTAGGGGGATATGATGTTTCCTGAGGTTCCCCTCCTCTTTTAAAAATGGTTTTTAGTCCAGGTAAGGAAGGGAACTCATTGGTCGGGTGGTCTTCTGTACATAGGCCACAAATTTCAATGACATTAATAAGACATTCTTTTTCATGATGCATTTTCCTACATCGAGGACAGAAAATTGCTAAAGTAGCATTTTATTCTTCTTGTTTCTTTTTTATCTTCATGGTGTCTAACTGGGTGTTGATTGTGTTTAGGATGTCTGTTTTGAAGTTTTCTAGCAGATTCCCTAATTATATCCTTGTAACACCCCCTGAAGTAGATTTAGTAGTTATGCTTATAGGATCCCTTACACTTTTCCCTGTTTTGGCTTGACTGCAAGAGTACCTTTTACAATACTATGCAATGTCTGCAAATGGCTTCTAATATATATCCCCAGAACTCATGAGGTTTAGTACCTCAATACAGTGATCCCTTATACCCTTTAGGAAGATGGTCCTAATTGTGACTATGTCTAAGGCGAATTGTTTTGTCTTTTGATAATTGTATAGGAACCTTTCTAGGTAATCTTCCAGACTCTCCTCCTCAAACTAATGCATTTTAAATATATCCTTCCTAGCATCTCTAGGCTTGCAATAATCTCGATATTTTTGGAGGAAACTTTCTTTCATACCATCCCAAGATAAGGTAGTATGCTCTCCTAGACTCACAAACCACCTTAATGTCGAGTCTTTAAGTGTGGCTGGAAAGAGTTTTAATTTTTGTGCACTATAAGTATAATTATAACTTCTACATAGTATATCAAATTCGAACAAAAATGAATCAGGATCTTCTGTTGACATACCATGGAAGTGAGGTAATGATGACAGTGGGATATTCTTCATAGCAACATCTCTAGTAATGTCTAATATTGGGAATCCAAATGTCTTGGTTTCAACCATTGGATTAGTTGGAATATCCAACTATTCCAATACTTTGTGTGTTGCTCCAATGGCAAATTCAGCCTCTTCTACCACTACCTCTGTCTCTTTTCCATCTCTTCCTTCTTATTGGGTCGCTAGTGCTTCCCTTACTGCTTGATGTGATATGTTCTCAATCTGCACAGTAGCTTCAAATTTAGGACCTTTGGTTGTAGTTTCAATTGATGCCTTTGAACTCTCTCCTCTGAGAATTTCTCCTATGCAAAAATTAGTTGAATTAGTATGGGGGGGTTTTCTTGATTTTTCTATAACTTTGGGGGGATTTCTTGAATTTTCTGCAAATTTGAATGCAATAAATCTACCTTTGCTATCTCTATGTCTACGCATAAAAAAAATACCTAATGCTAACACAACACAAACTTTAACTATTGAAGGTGAGAACAACCTGACTTTGGAGCAACCCCACTAAAGTGGATGTGTGTGTTCTTCCCTCACGTCTTATCGTCTTCTCTCCGCCCTTAGGTCATCCTTAAAACCAATCCAAAACTATAAAAGCAATCTAATTCAAATACTACCTATTACCGTTTACAACTCCCCAGCAACGACGCAAAAATGTTGGTGCAACTATATGTTCAATATATTGCGATCATTTAATATGTCAATCTGGTTTCGTAATCAATAGAATTGATGCACTATATGTGTCGATAACAGATAAATTCATATGTCTGATGAGTATAGCCTACATAAGAAAACACTCTAAAACCGATACTTTGTTTTCACACTTTTCAAGTAACACTCTCCACACAATTCAAAAATCAGAAAGCAAAACTCATAAACAAGCATGTGATCTAAAGCTCTTGCTCTGGTGGTGAATTTGTTCATTTACAGGCTCATGAAAGGGAAAGATGAACTTTGAGAGGAAGAGGGAGTTTTTCCTTGGCTCTAAAGATGGAAGATCCAGGTTAGGGATATCTTCCAGTGTTCTGAGAAAGAATTGTGGTTGAGAATGGCTCCATTTCTGTGGGATCAATGACCGACCAAATTGTTAAAAGCCTATGCGTCTCCCATCATTGATTGTTCGACTCCTAGAAAGGGTGGTGAGCATATTCATCAATAATTTAGTGCCAGAAGAATGCTTGCGATGATCTAGAGTCCAATGCATGGATTCAACCTTCCCTAGCTCGAGATTACAGCTCTAGTGCAACAAATTGACACTAGAACAAGTCAATTGAGTTACTATCTGTAAAATTGACCTACACCAACTTGAAATTGCAATGACCTCACCTCCTATGCAGCAAATTGCAGCTATGTCAACTCCTTTGCAATCAATTGTAGTGATCAAAGGGAAACGACTAGAGTAAACCCTAGTCGTTGTAAGATGTGCTCAGTTGCCTGCATTGTTTTTCGAGAAAGTAATTCAAATAGATTCTAAACATTTAAAAAAAATCATGTTTCCTCTTGCAAAAGTAGACTTATGTAAATAAGTAAACAAATGGAGTTATTTAAGGAAAGATCAAGACCACGTGGTTGTCTCCTCCTCAAGCAAATAGCTACTCTGAATGAGGACCCCTAGGAAACGTCGCAACCATCACCAAAGAGTTAAATTTCATCTTTCATTCAAATACCAAAGCCACCTTAGCATGTCCGTTTTTTGATGACCCTAACACACAAAGAAGCCATTTTGAAAAATCTACTTGGTACTTTTGAAAACAATACTCCTAGAAGATATTAAAACACAAATTGGAGCCTCCCATAGCCACCCATTTGGAGTGTTGCATTATGATCATGGTGATCTCATCTTCATGATTTCTAAGTTCAAAATGACATCCATTTGTTCTATAAGATGTTAAGCAGTTCTAGACGTGGAAATTAGCCAACTTATGTGAAGGACCAATGCCATAATGTTGAAATCCAAAACCAAATGTTCTAAATTTGTTAAATTAGGGACATCTTGCATGGCAGGATAATACAATGAATACTTTGGACTCTCAATGACACTATTATTGATTTTTCAAGAATGTTAATATAGGGAATTTGACATTTCAATGCAAATGTTTTTACACAAATAGGTATTTTATGGTGGAAATGGAAATGTTCAAGCAATGACAGTCTAGGCTATGGTAGTCATCCAATGTTCATCGAGAAAAACAATATCCACCATTAATGAGTAAAGTATATCAAGGTTGTTGCATCATATCATGGCGGATTTGTAAATATGTACATAGAATCTCAACACTTGTTTCTCCTACCAACATACATTTCAAAGTTTGGCATGTTAATAGATGTTGGATTGTGTGCTTGATTTCTATTAATAATGCAGATGTCATACAAAGGATTAAGTATATGTGAAATTGTTAGTATGCAAGGAAATCAATTATGTGTGGATAATTATTTGAACAATCTCTTAGCTCTATAGGTGGGTTCTAATATTTTATAAGAATGTCTTTGCTTGAGATTTCAATATCCTTAATCTGTTGCCATACATTCTTCCTACCAAGTGCCATACATTTAGTCGATTAATTATGAAACGTGTTTCTTTTCGACATGAACTTTACCACTAGTTGGATTGGTGTCTTTGTTACATGTGCCAAGTAAATTTACCCAAATCGATTAAGTGCACCAATCGATCAACAATGGAATATGCTTCACAAGGAAGTTTGCATCTCGATATCGAGCTTTTGCTAAATGATTAACTTCAAAGAAATAGTACTCATGCCCCTCGAAAGGAAACATCACCTATCTTCATTAATTTGGAAGCACCCACATAATAAAGGGTTCAATAACCCAAGTATGAAGAATAATAGAGATATAATGATCTTTGACAACCCGAGGTAACCCTCATATATATATATATATATATATATATATATATATATATATATATATATATATATATATATATGGCTTCACAACGAAAAGGATCGGTCATTGACCATGAGCTTAAGAAATGATATGTGTGAGGTTATTCATGGCATAGGGTCCTCAAAGCAACATAAGTTTTGATGTCAAACTATGGTTCAATATGTGTGACACAATTAGAGGTAAATGTAGCTTTAGTAATAACATGTATATGAATATACAACTTTGAAATGAGAACATTTCGCATGACTCCAAGACCCATGCATCATGTTTGATAAGGCTAATTTATACTTGTAAATGTGGTTTACACATATAAATTGCAAGTAGGATGGCTTAAGCTTATACACCAACTTAAAAGACCTTTTTTTTTCCTTATCAAATTTTAATATTAATATATATGACTAACATACCCCAAGCTCAAATTTTGTTGTCCCAATTACTATATAGACAAGAAGGAAGCCATTTAGTTCACTTTTGAAAACAAACTTTATTAATTTTATTTTCAAATTAACAACTACATCCAAACCTTTAGTAAATATTCATGTTCCATCCAAACACAAGAAATTCCTCAAATATTTAAACAAAATAACCACTCAAGCTCATTTTGTCCCTTCCCCTCCTTCAAAAGTTATGCTAATATTTTTATTTCATAATATCAAGTACTACCATTAACAAATATTTTATAATCTAAAAAGTAATAAACAACAAATTCACAATATTATCCTTAATTTTGCAATAAATTTATACCACACAATAATATTATACCATTAAAAAATAATAATATAATAAAATAAAGCAAAAAACAAATTCTATGATAATATATTAGAATGTGTGAATTACGGTTTATGTAATGTCTTACAATAGTTTTTATCACTATAAAATTTCTTCTCATTTTATTCTTTGGTTCTTTACTTTTATTTTTCTATAATAAAAATTTTAAAATATTATTAAATTTTCTTAATTAATTACCTCTTAACTTGATAAACACCGTTAGATTTAATTTCTTTTAACTAAAAAGTGTAGCTTGCACCTAAGTAGTGTAAGTACAAACTATTAACAAGTTTGTAGAAATTAAAAACTACTAACCCAACTTGCACCTAAGTAGTGTAAGTACAAACTATTAACAAGTTTGTAGAAATTAAAAACTACTAACCCAACTCAACCACAAACTACTATTGACAATTTATTTAGTTATTTTTTCACTAACCCAACTCAACCACAAACCAACAATTTATTTAACTATTTGTTCATTTACTTTAAATTAAAATTATTTTATAAATAATAATTAAAACTTTTATAATATTAAAAGTTGAAATCATCTTTGAGTGAAACCGGATTTTATATCTTTGCTTCATGTATAGAGATAAGGGGATAAGGCGAACTACTTGACGAAAGCACATGACTTCAACTATTACTAATATGGGATATTTACTGACTTCAACTATGAAATATATGTAATATTTACTTTTGTTTTTCTCCATTGTTTGGAAACATATTAACTATCCACAAACCCAAAAAATATTTGATAAAAATAGAACTTTGGCCATTTTTCTCCATTATATGAAAACATATTAACTATCCACAAACCCGAAAAATATTTGATAAAAATAAAACTTTGGCCATTACACACCACCAATAAATTAATAAAAATATTAATCCAAAACCCTGTAAAAAATGAAACTTTGCCCCTTGCCACCAATGAATTATTTCATAAAAATATTAAAAAAAAAAATTAATTATACGACAAATGCCACACTTGATTCGACTTGATTAGATTTAAAGGACATTGCTATTTGACATAACAAAACATATTCACTCTTTAAATCTATCACCACCGCAATTCTTGACCAACGAAAGAAAATCCCTAAGAATTCTAATTAAATCTCCACTCGTAATATTTAATGCGATCTCAGTGGACGGCTTACTATAATTAAAAATAAATGAAAAGACAAATCACAATAATGTTATCTATTAATCTAAAAAAAATGTTTACAACGCATTATGTTATGCATAAATTGTTTTCATATTACGCATATTAAAGCAAGTTAGTCATAGATTAATATTAAAATATTAGTTTAAATATCAAATTAACCCATTTAATCAGAAGAAAAATCATATAGTCCAATTAAATTGTCTTGGTACTTTCGGCATCATTGTCATTTTATCGGACACACCACTCATTCAAGGGCATAAATTAAAGGCAGAGGACCAGAAAAATAAAAAATAAAAACCGTTGAAAGAGAAATATTGTCTTCCATGTGCGAATATAATATGTTTAAATGTCCCTTGGACGGTACGTATCGCTAGTAACATGGAATCCATCAATCTGTGGGCAGGAGAAGACATAAAGACGTGACCTTCATTCCAACTTGCTCGGTAGATTCCCTTCTAAAGTCCCATTCAGACTCCCTAATTTTTGGAGTGGAATACACTTTAGTGGACCCACCGCTCCAAATTTTTGGAGTGGACTAGACGTTAGAGGGCCCACCGCTCCAACTTGCGGATGGACGTATATAGAATTTTTAATTTTAATTCTTAATTTCATTGAATATATTTTATATTTAGGGATCGGTTATTTTATTTCTTTACTTACTTTTATGTAGATTGCGGCTATCGACGGATCTTAAAGGCGCGGCGACATGACGTACGCGTGCTCGGGTGCGCGGCGGAGCGATGCTGCGCTGCCGTCCCGGGGGGTCGGGCCGGAACGGGGCCCGCCGTGCTTTCCGCGAAAGCGCTCCGTGTCGGCAGGCGGATAGAACCGCGCCGTGCGCCCGTCCGGCGGGCCCACCCACCACCACCCCCCACATGCTGACGGCGTGGCCTTTTCACACGGGAAAAAAAAATCATCGGCGCCACTTCGCTCCCCACAACTTTTTCTTTTACTTATCCTTTCCGTCTCTTTCCGCCGACTAGGCCCTCCGCCCTCCCCGGTTCAGAAGGGCTGTGTGCAGCATGGAAGGAAAAGAAATTGCAGTCGGTGACGTTTCTTTCTGCTACCCCACATATGTGCTCATCTCATCCCTGTGCAGACGCGGAAGCCTGATCTACACCAACAAACATATTAAATGAAATGCACATTCAAATGATAAAAAAATAATAACATATTCAAATGGCGCACACAAAGCACACAGATGTGAGACTCGATGGGAATCAAACGAGCGGGCTGCAAGCAGCCATTAATGGCCGCCATGGTTCTAATATTTGGAACAGAAATTATGCACTTACTATTATTAACTTATTCACTTATACATATCATATAACGGACTCTGCAGTTTTGCTTCAGAAACCGATAAATTTCTACATATTTTCCGCCTGGCATTTCGCAATGCCCTAAAACAAAAATAAAAACCCTCAAAATTTAAATATCCCGAAGCCTTGTTTTTTCCCCTCCGATGGACGCCGCTCGACGATGGTCGAGAAGCGAATGAATAATGGAATTTTTATGAAATCTTCGGCCATGCAACAATTGGCATCTTCAAAATGGCATGGAATAGAAAGATCTGTGTTCAGGATGTTTTCTTGAAGACGTTTCACGGGAAGAGGTCCAGCACTTTGTGTTCTTTTGCAGCAGACGAGTCTTTCTCGTTCGGGACTCGAAGGCTTCCGCTTTCCAAGCTCGTGACAGAGCCTTCGGAGTTGACGGAAACGATCGACGGGCTGGAAACCCGGCGCTTGAAATGAGAGGATGAAGAGGCCTCGAAATTCAAGGTGAGGTCCAGGTTTGCTTTCAATTCCATGCCGGTGCTTGGGTGGAAGTCGAAGTCCCCCAGGCATTTGACATCGTCAGAGTTGCTGTTACTGAGATCCTGGTAGTTGACTTCGTTAATTCCCTCAATGCGCTGCCGAACCCTGCGAGGAGGTGCGGCGATTTCCGACGGCGGTAAATGAATTATTGTCTGGTTATGCCTGACCGCCTCGAAAGCTTCACAGAGGGAAAGATCGTGAGGCTCGGATTTGACCTTCGCTGCCCAGGGCTGATGTGGATTGCAGCTTTCCTGGAGTCGATTGAGTGGGAAATCGACCTCGGGTTTAACTGTGTACATTTCCCGCATTTCATTGACTGGCCGGGCTTTGCCGACTTCGAGGGAGGGCCTGCTGCTGCTGTTGATGTTGTTGACGTTGCTGTTGACGCGGAAATTTGCCGAAAGGCTGTTCATTAATGAAGGACGAGTGGAACACGTCGGAATCACAGACGATGACTGCGGCGGACGAAGAGTTCCTCCCTTCAGAACCGTCTCCACCGCTGCCTGACAGAGTTGCCAGTTTCCGCTCCATAGCAGTCCCACGGCTCCGTTTACAGGATTCACTGTTCTGCCGCAGGCTTCGTACAGCAGAGACTGGAATAGAGCTGGAAAAAAAGATTTAATGCAGAAAGAAATCAGCTCGCCGTCCAAAGCATCTAGATTGACGATTGTACATAAACGACTCAAATAAAGCCGGAAGAAAAACGTGTACAGGCAAGCTACAGCTCGCCTTTCAAGGCTTTACTTTAAAGAATAGAAGCTAATAGCAAATGAAGCTTTGGAATCACCAAACATTCTTCAATCAAACTATCAAGAACATTTAAAGAAAAGTAAGATAATAGCAAATGAAGCTCTGGAATGGGAAGACAATCTTCAATCAAACCATCAGATATTTAAAGAAAATGAAGATTTAAAAGCTGAAGGTGTGAATCTTCAATCATCCAAGTCTTGAATTGCAAAATTTATGCTCCAAGTCGTTAAATTTGAACCTGAAATGCTTTTGAAAAATCCTTTCTACAGAGTTCAAAACATCGGGTAAAGAATCATTCCACAGTTTTAAGTTTCAAACTATAATTTATCGGCCTTTCGATTATCCTTTTATACCATTCGAATCATGATGTTACAGCAACAAGCATTTCTCTATCAAGCTCTCGATTATTCATTTAAAGCAGCAAAATATTTCACTGTTGCTTTAAAGAAACAAGAATTTATTTAAGCTTTAATTTGCATCGGAGTAGACCTCTGAATAAAAAAATTATTGGCCTTGTGAACGTACTATTTAAATATTTGAGAAATTGATCACTTAAAGCTTCGAATTCGAACGTACCGGGCCTCTGATGATCCGGCACAGCGCTAATGAACGCCATGAGACCTGCGCGGCCAAAGAACTTCGCGACAAATACAGTGGCGTGCCCCTGGGCTTCCGGTGATTCGATCCATTGCAGACAAGGCCGAAGAATGCAGGTATCGCTGCAACCTTTACGCAGAACTCGACAACCGTTGCAGCTCATCCTTTTCCTACCGTCCGCCTCCTGCTTCCTGCTAAAGAAGGCCAAATCTCATCATCCATGGAACAAAAGCGCATTGCTTTCTCTACACGTTACCTCACACACAGACATCCAACCAGCTAAACGATTTGAAGAAAAACAAAAAGGAAAAGAACGAATAACAAAAGCTATCCATGCAATTCATCCATACCTTTGAATAAAAACACTGAGGTCTCTGCCTGAGCTACCGGTACCTGTTGTCGCAGTCATGAAAGTGCAAATTTTTGCAGAACGAAAATAATAGTGTTTTTAAATAGGCCTTTTAGCGGGGCTTAAAGAGAGAGAAGAGGAGAGGAAAGCAAAGGGAAGCGAAGCAGAGTCCTCCTCCTGGAAGCAATCGCGATCGACAAATCCACCGCAACCACGGAAATCGTGCTTTTAAAAAACACCAAAATAGTCTGGGCCAGCTGTAGCCACAAAACGCGCTAAAATTTGGCTGCTTGCTCAGCCTTCGATCCCACCCGGCGACCAAATGATGCTGAGATTCTCATCATCGCCAAAGATGTTGAGGCAAATGCAAAGCCTGGTAGCCGCGCGCACCTCGCAAAAAAATGGCATCAATTCCGGGGATAAGAATAAGAAGAAAGGATCGCTACGCGACAGATCTCCCACGCTTTCGAGCCTCCAAGGGCCACGGATTGCACCATTAAGAAACCGCTCTCGTTCAACGGGCAGCCCGCCCTCCCCCACCCCACCCCACTAACTCAACCGGGGTTAGGG
The DNA here is from genome assembly GCA_009831015.1 of Picea engelmannii. NCBI lineage: Eukaryota > Viridiplantae > Streptophyta > Pinopsida > Pinales > Pinaceae > Picea > Picea engelmannii. The sequence continues at coordinate 541,125 of ML784974.1, read as the reverse complement.
TTGGTGCCCCGTCCTTGACCGCGGTTAAATTGGGGGTCTTCGGAATTAGAGATGTTATGGCGGTGGAGCCGACGGGCTCATCAGATTCCCTCGTGCGAGCCTGCCGGATCTCCGGAACACGTACAGCCACCGTGCGATGCGGGAAATCGGACGGTCCCGCGGAGCCCGCGTGATATAACTTCTCCATCGTCCGTGCACGGCTCGTGGGCATCGCCGGCCATCCGGCCGGCGCCTGTCGCTGTCAATCGGCGGACGTCGGAGATTTACTGTGTACGAATGATTTTGTCGTATTATCCTCACATTATACGTATTCCCCTGTCGTATATATACGCCCTCCACCTGTTCCCCGCCCCATTTTTCACCTTCCCTTAACCCGAGGCTCAAAAATATATTTACTCCATTTTCCCAGAAGTTAGTAGAATCCAAGTGGAATGCAGAGAGTGCATAGAGGAGGGATGTTTTAGGCTTTGAGAATAGAAAATTGAAGGCTTGAGTCCATAATGGGGGACAAGGATCAAGGGCCTCAGGGTAACAAAGTCAATGCCAACTAACTTTGATCCAAGAGATACTTACTCATCATGATATAAGCATAATAATGTAAACATTGTAATTTGTTTGTTTTATTTTCATTTGCATGGTTATAATTTAATTAAATTTTTATAATGTTTTTAATTATTTGATTGACATAAATAATGTAATTAGCCTTTTGGTTTTATATGTATATTTTATAATTTTTCTAACTTTTATTTTTATATTATTAATTTTAACTTATTATTTATTTTAAATTTATAAATTTTATTAACGTCACCTATCTTATTTATTATAAAATTTAAAATGCTTGTACAAATATTTAAATATTATTTATAAATTTTAAAATACTTATATAAATATTTAAATATTATCCTATTTAAACAAAGTAAAATAAAATTTATTATAGACTATTAATAGTTTGAAGTAAAGCTAAATTTGAAGCATTCTCCTTTGAATGGATGCTTTTAAAGCCTTGTATGTGGATTTTATGAGAAGATAGGTTGATTGAAGAGGAGAGGCGTTTGTCACCTCCCTCTAACTCTTAAAAACCATGACTCAAATTTTTTAGGGTTTCACTTGCATCGTGAAAGAAGTATGTGAATGGCTACATAGTGGGGAGGTGTGTGTTAGGGTTTCACTTGCATGGTGAAAGAAGTATGTGAATGGCTACATGGTGGGGAGGTGTGTGTTGTGGATTTGATAGTAGAGTTTTGTTGTTTTCAAAAGATAACTTGTGTGGTATGGTTAGGATTTTTATTGTCACAATTTTTATAATTAGTTTATTTGGTATTATATTGGTGTGAAAGGTGTATGGTTCTAGTAAGGGAGTGTCTTGGCTTTATTTTTTCGTTATTCATTTATCATATTGTAGACATGTGTTATGGTGGTGATATGGTTTAAAAGGCTTTGTTTTTAGCATGTGTTAATGGTGGTGCTATGACTTTGCTTGTTTATTTTATTTTGGATATTGTAGACCTGTGTTAGTGGTGGTGATATGGTTTCAAAATTGGATATTGCAGACATGTGTTAGTGGTGGTGATATGGTTTCAAAAGCTTTATTTAGGAAAAATAATTCCTTCCTTATTTGTTTAGATTGTGGATATGTATAAAGGATGATAGTTTTTTTGGTTGTGGTCCCCTTTAATTCATACATGGAGATCACTTCCCTATGGCAAGTTCTTGTAGAGTTCTTCTTATTGATCTCACCATTGAGTAGTTGTACTTATTAAAGACTTATGTGGATGTGAGTAGTTGTATTTATGAAAGATTTATGTGGTTGTAGTTTGTAGGTTAACCAAGGGTCTATGTATGGTCCTTTACATAGTTCTAGTAGCTTTGTTGTGTTTTAGGTGTAATTATTTTGCCTTAGCCACCAACTCCAACTTCATGAGTTACTTTGTTATGTTCCTTTTATGGATATGTATTAAGGATGATAGTTTTTTTTTGTTGTGGGATATGTATTAAGGGTAATAGTTTTTTTTTGTGGCCCCTCTAGTTAATATTCATGGAGACCATTTTTGTATTGCACATTAAGTAGTAAGCCAACTAAGAGGGGCCATGTGTAGTCCTTTACATAGTTTTTGTGGTTTTGTTGTGTTTGAGGTGTGGTTCTCTTGTCCTTGCCACCAATTCATGTTGGGATAACTTGTTGTGTCTCGTCAAATGGATTAGGGTATGATCTTTGGATTTTGAAGTGTTCCTTTTACATATTTATTAATTATATTTTAATTTATTATATATATAATTTTTTTATTTATATATATGAAAAGTTATGAATTTTAATTGTACATTAATATAAATAAATAATTATATTTTCACCTTGAACAATAATATTACAAATTGATTATGAAGTAATTTATCATTAAAAACATATTAACCATTACAAAGTATATTGTAAATGTATACCTTTAAACTTTGAAAATATAAATATTAATGTTATTTAGGATCTATATTTATATATAAGAGGTTTTTAGTTGAACATAGATTAGTAGGCAAAAAGGTTTGTTTGGCCCTCTTTGGGGCGTTAGGAAATTATGTGTTCAACATTAAAGTGCATTGAACCCGTTATAAATGACTAGCGACATGGAGGTTTATCGTTCTTGAAAAGGGGTATGGTCATGATAGTGAGCTTGTTGCTCCATTGTTTTTTAATGGGTCAGAAAGGATTACTCTGAATCACCAGTGGCCTAGTGAAAACCCCATCGTCGATGTAAAAAAAAGAGGTCTTTAATTCCACCCTTAAGTAGTATTTCTAGATCATGAGAAGTTCATTCACAAGAATAAAAGACTAACAACTTGGGCATGTTGTTGAACAACCTATTTTTGAGTTTGGGTTAAAGCTTCATATCCACAAGTAAAAGATCTCAAGTTCTACCTCAAAAGGGTCTTGTTAGATCGTGATAACTAATGACACAATTACCTTGTTGAATACTCTAGTATGGTGTTTTGTTCAGAGATGAATATCCCTAGGTAAGAGGTATTGCATTCCACCCTCCATGTGGTCTTGTTGGATCATAACAACTTTATTCACATGAATAAAAGTCTAATGGTATGAGTATTTTGTCGAACACTTTTATTTGATGTTTTGGTTAAAGAATCATATTCACAACTAAAAGGTTTTTAGTCTCACTCTAAATAATCTTGTTATATCATGACAACTTCAATCATATGAACGAAAAACTAATGACACAATACCTTACCAAACACCTTCAGTTTTGGTTACAGATATATATCCATATTTAAGAAATCTCGAATCGTAAATAGATTATAATTAATTTTTTATTTTCTCACATACAATATAACTTACAAAATCTATGAAATTCAAAAATAAATTATTTCAATGTTTAAAATTCATCTAATTTATTAGAAATTCTTATATTCATTGGAATTTTAATCTAAATTATTATTGCTATATGTGTATGACATCTCATATCAACCACTATATTATTGTTCGACAAACTAAGGATTAGAATTTAAAGATTATTACCATTTGACAATGTCATTATCAAGAATATACATGTATATATAATATATTTGAAATTCGAAATCTTAATCATTTATAATAACAATAGATCATGAAATTTGATCAACTTATATATATCATGAAATTTTATATTCCACTAAATTCAAATAAAAAAAAATCCCATCTCGACTACTAAACCATATCTATATATATATAAAGAGATTCGTATATTCACTCCATGTTCACCATGGCATGGATTAACTTCAACCGTACTTAGTATTTGTAACATCTTTCTACCATTATTACGTGGTGCGCATGATTTCCTTTGTCCGAGATATTTTATTGTCTATCGAGAATTGATACCTCAAGCGATTCCATAGGTGAGACGCAAATTTTCTACACCGTATCACATCACAAGTTGCCTTCAATGGATATCGTTACCAAGTACTAGATACGATATTCTTGTGGTGTGATGTTAAATTAATCTTTGTCTTTTATGTACCAATCACTCAATGTATTGTATTATAATTCTAACTTGATTTGACATACATCATATATAGAAATAAAATAAGTGACAATCTCCCTTTGGATTTTTTTTCATGTCTCCATTTAATTAGACAATTTGTATGTTTATCACGGAAGGAATCAGGGATTGACTAAATCTATACTTGGTAGGTGAAATTGTGCTAATGAGAGGTTGAGGTTGATTTTGAGATGATTTTTTTCTAATGTAAATGTGTATTATTGGTCACTCTATCAAGATATAGAGTCATCACCAGAAGATGTAGAGATCAAATTTGATGTAGATCAAAATGGCAATTCAATGTTACATCATTGTTTATATGGTAATTTGGAGGTTTATATGTTAGATTGGATAGGAGTGTAAGCTTAACTTTTTTTTCCATTGAAAATTTCACAATATATCGATAATAATATAATCTTTTAATAATATCAAAACATCACTAACATAGACGTCCTTTTATGGGCATGCCCAATACATAGAAGGCAGACATATAGTCGAGACAAGGACCATAAACTTGGCAAGTACCATCATCTTCAGTAAAACGACAAAAAAAATAAGATCAGGGCTATGATCCCCTATCCAAGAGGATAACGAGAAAAACAAAATCTGGCCCCAAAAAAGTACGAGGGCAAAGAAAGTCTATGAGATAATCAAAACATATTTATAAAAAGTGTAGGGCCCTCATGGCCTCCATCCCATTGACTATAGGCAATTTTCCCTCGGCTATTGTAAAGAGCCTTTTTGGAGAGGCAATGAGCTTCTTTGTTTTCTTCCCTATATAAGTGTGCAAAGGAGATAGACCTGAAATGTGGGATGAGTTCAACAATTCTATCCCTCCATCCATCTAGATTTGCCACCTTTAACACTCTTTTACGGTTAAGCCAATCGATGACGATCTTGGAATCCCCAAAACATGTAAATCATAAACTGTGAGTCTAGCGGCAAGAGTTAAAGTAGCTCATGCTCCCATGAGCTCTGCTCTGGAATTTGTTCCTTTCCCACAGTTTAAGATCCACCTATACTTTTTATGGTCATCAAACATTATGACCCCAACAACCCCACTAAGAAAACCATTCTATTGTGCAGCGCCATCAAACCAAGCAAGAGTTTTATCCACGGGAAGAGTTGAAGAAGTAAACCTAGGAATACGAACTTTAAGAATTTTCCCCAATTTGCCCAAAGCTCCTTGGGAAAGATAAACAATTCTTTGCAAAGAGGGAAGCCTTTCCTCAAAGAAGGACTTATTTCTGTCTAACCAAATGTTCCAGCATATATAGGCAGGAAGAGCTTGTAAAATATGATTCTGAGTTGCCCAATTTTGGAAACATTTATTCACCGATATGTCGTTCCAACCATGAGAGAGATTTAGAGCCTTTTTCACTCCCTCCCAAACTGATATAGTAAAGGAGCAATTTACAAATATGTGTTTAGCTGATTCTCTTTTATTTTTGCATAGATAGCATAAACCTGGCCCTTTCCATCCTCTTTTCTACAAATTTTTCCAGGTTAAGATCTTGTTTTCAGCTAAGAGCCAAACAAAAAGTTTTATCTTCAAAGGGAAATCCCACTTCCAAATTTTTCTCCTCCAGCCCCCTAGTTTGAATCTCCACAGTTTATTAAACAAGGCTTCATAAACATTCTTTATGGAAATTTGGCCAGACATATCACCCCCTGTCCAAATCAATTCATCCTGCCTATCCACTAAAGAGATACCAAATTCGATCAAGCTCTGCTTGAAGTATCCCATTCCACTGCAAGATTCTCATCCAAACCCAACTTAGCACAGCTAATCCAACTTGAACCTACCGCACCCCTTGTCATAACCCTGCTTGCTTGATATAATAGGTGTATGTCCCTTTGGTTTAGTCTATTTACCATATCATGAGTCAAGCATGAGTCATGTCTCAGGCCCAAGATAACATCTTTCCCGACTAAAATTGAGTGTCCCAAACCCGACTTCCATGCCATCCAGTGAAGAATAATAGGCAATTGAGTGTAAGCTTAACTTGCTAGTACAAGTTAGAGTGTATCATATGAGTTGTCTTGAGACAAGGTATGTACAAAGATAGGAATTGTTTTTTTTGGTAATAGAAAAGAGATAGAAATAGAATATGGGTCTAGAAGAGTAAGATATTTCATAGTGGATCACATAAATTTTGAAATAAGATAAGTTGTTAATCTTATTGAATGAGCTTAGAGAAAACCTTTTAGATAAGGATTCATGATAAATTTGAAGATAATATAGGTTTTCTATTTTAGTAAATGAGTAGACGAGGATTCATATTTGGAACATGTAACTCTATGTATTGAGTATGTGTTTTATTATAAATGGAATGGCAATGAGAGAAGTCTATAAACTTGAAATTGGTATATCTTTTCTTATCATTATTGATGTTTTTAGTGTGTCATGAACCTTTGCATGATAGGTCTAACCATTTGGATAGATCGTCTTCTTTATTGTTTCTTATTTCTTGATCTTCGTACACTTAGGTAATTTGGATATGAATAAACTGCAAACAAATCATTTTGAATTTCTTTCGTAGATTATTTACACCTCGTCTTCTAATTGTAAATAAATTCATTTGGTTGTGCTTTGTTATTGTAAAGCTTTGTGATGTTCATATTTTTATTTACATATTACATTACTTCATTAATGAAAAATTGGAGTTGAGTATTGTCCATAATATTGTGTCGATGTGTATGAATGATTTGTGAATTGATTTCTAATTTAGTTGAATTTACTTATGTATTTATCGTGCCATAATCTCGTGGCTATTAATGTTGAGATAGTGGAAGTTGTGGTTGTTATATTTACATTTGGATTGTTTGTAGTTATTCAAATTTAATGCGCTAGCTTTTTTTCCATGAAAAAATTAACTCGATTTTATAAAGAGTATAAAATCATTTACAAGGCAAATGCAATAGCAAATCCGTGAAGAGATTTGGTCAGAAGTTAGCGCACTATTACAAGATGGAGCGGTCAAAAAACAAGAGTGAAACGACAAGGCTCAGAACAGCAAGTCGATGCCAATCAAAATACTGTAAACCAGCTCAAGAAATGATACAATAAAAAAAACGCAGTAATCAGAAGATGTCCAGATAGGTTGTCGAGCTCTCAATCCCGCTATCACAGTGGAAGAGCGATAGTTTCCCAACCTCTTCAAGAAGCGCTCTTTTAGAGAGAGCATCAGCCTCACAATTAAAAGATCTAGGAAAGTGTTGAAAGCTGATGTTTGTGAAGCCCATGGAGAGTTCACGCGTTTTCTGTTTCCAACAAGCAACGTGTACAGCGTTGAGCTTTGACTTGTGAGTAATCCAGTCTATGATGACTCTTGAATCACCGCGGACGAGAAGATGCGAGATGGACCAAGAAGAAGCAAGGAAGAGGGAGACCCAAAGTCCCATGAGCTCCGCTTTGGTATTAGTCCCCTGTCCACAGTTGAGAAACCACTTTGTAATTCGTGACGGATGTGCTTTGAAAAAACCCCCAACTCCACAGCAGAGACCATTTGAACGGGCCGCTCCATCAAAACAGGCCAGGGTAAAACCATCTGGCAAGTCAAGGTTAATCACTTTGGAGAGTGAGGGCTTCAAGGTAGAAGGGTGCCAGTTGTGGGTGGCAAGGACTCTTTTGAAAACAGCCATCGAGGATGGAGGCCGATCCTCGAACAATGCCCAATTTCGCTCAATCCAAAGGTGCCAGCTTAAGATCACAACCAAGCAATTTGGAGAGGATTTATTCCGGTGCCAAGAGTTGAAACAGCTAGAGATCGTATCACCACTCCAGGAGAAAGGAAGATTGTAGAAGTATAAAGTGTTTTTCCATACTTCCATCGAGAAATGATAGTGAATTAAAAGATGGTTTATATCTTCCTGGGCGTGACGGCAGAGAGGGAAAAGACCGGGCCCTTCCCAGCCCCTCCGGCGTAGCAGGTCCCACGTTAATATCTTGCCTTTCCCGGCTAGCCATATAAAGAGTTTATACTTGAGCGGAATCTTCTAGATCCAAAGCTGAGTGAACCAAGAGGAATCAGGCTCTTGGGCTTGCTGAGATATCAGAGCATTGTATAATTTTTTAACGGAAATGATACCTGTATCATCACCTCCCGCCCACCTTAGAGCATCCGGATTGTCGTTGAGGGTAATTCCGACAGTCTTTAAAGCTGTAATGAAACGGTCCCATTCCACTGCCTCCCCACCACTTAGTGCCAAATCTGAAGCGCTCAGCCAAGAATCCGGGAGATAAGGAGATAAACTCGGGCTCCCAAACTGCGCCAGGTTGATCCGATTTGTGGAGACGAGATTTGTAATCAACGTCGGGGAGAGAATCGAGCAGTCTTCTACGCCAATGATCTTGTCTCTTCCTACAAAAATCTCAGAGCCAGAACCCGGCAACCATCGTAACTAATGGAGAATAACCGATGAGGCTGCAACTAGGCCCTTCCAGAAAGTGGAGGCCCACTTTGGTTGTAAGGAGGACTTACGGATCCAGTCGCTAAAATGCATGGAACCAAAATATTTATCAACAACAATGCGGTGCCAAATGYTGTTGATATTTGCTGCTCTCCAGAAGGAGCAAGCCAGGAGGGCAGTGTTAAAGTTGTAAAGATCTTTTAGCCCCCAGCCACCTGTCTTTTTAGGCCTTGTTAGAATTTCCCATCCACAAACATGAAAACTATGTTTACTCCCCATTCCATTCCAAAGGAAATTAGAAGAGAGTCTCCGGATAGAGTTGATAACCTTTTTAGGGATTCTCTCCAAGGTCATCCAGTAGACCGCCAAACCTTCCAGAACCGCTTTAATCAGGGTAAGGCGGCCGCCCAGAGAGAGCCAGATATTACACCAGCCGCCTATCTTCCTTTCAAAAAGTCTAACAAGCCACTGCCACTCGTCGGGAGAGGAGGTTTTCAGCTTAAGTCGATACCCAAGGTACTTGAAGCCCTCACTCATGTTTAAGAAGGAGAAAGGAATGGTATTTTTGAGACAAATGAGCTCTGACTCCGAGAGACCCCAGTAGTGAACGATAGATTTAGAGTGGTTGATAGCTAGTCCCGAGACAGTACAGAAAAGAGAAAGAACATCTTGGATAACAGTCCATTCCGCTGGGTCAACGATCGTCATGAGTAGGACATTGTCTACGAACATCAGGTGAAACATCTTTATGAACTTGGAGACTTTTATACCTGTGATTTTAAGTTCAGTGAAGATTTTAGTGAGGAGGAGGCTGAGGCCCTCCATAATCAAAATAAAGAGATAGGGGGATAGGGGGCATCCCTATCGGAGTCCCCTCTCATTTTTAAAAAAGCTTGAGGCCTCACCATTGATTAGTACAGCGAAATTGGCACTAGTGACACAAGCAAGAATCCAATTTGAGAGTTTTTCACCAAATCCGACAGTAAAAAGTACAAGTCTCAGGAATTCCCAATCAATGTTGTCGAAAGCCTTTTTAAGGTCCAGTTTCATGATCAACGCTTTTAGGCCGAGTCAGGAAGGAGATGGTTGCTTTCATCACGGGAAGGAATCAGAACTGTTGGAGGTCCCGACGAGGGAGTGTGGCAATGCGTCAGAGAATCAGGTCTATCTGTAAGGAGGGAATCCTCGATAACAGGTGAGGGGGAAACAGTGCAAGAGGCCAAGAGCCAGGGAAAGTCAGATAAGGAGTTCTTTTCGGTTTTTGAAAGTGATTTAAGAAGTGAGGGACAGAGAAGGTTTAATTTAAACTGTAGTTCTTCAGGTTGACCCATTAGGGGTTGGAGGGCTGGGCGTTGAGGCGAGTCAAGGTAGGCCAGTGAGGGGTCGGCCTCCGTATATTCAGGGGGGTGGAGAAAAATATCCATTTCTTCAGAGTAATCGGTAGTAGACTTACCCGGGCAATCTCGACGGAGGTGACCAGTTTCACGACAGTGGTTACATCGGAACGGGATTCCGAGGTAGTCCAATTTTTTATAATGCTTCTGCCCTCTCCAGTCGATATCCAAAGTTTCTGAAAGTCCTGTCGTGATATCAATCTCTACTAGCACTCTTCCCATTTTCCTCAAAGAGCCACTGAGCAGCTGCATATCATGAGCAATGAATGTCCCCAGGGTGTTATCGATCGCTTTCAGTGCTTCTTCGTTCCAGAGATGTAGCGGGAGACCTGGGAGAAGAACCCAAAGATGTCTATGTTGAAAATACTCAGTGTCTGGGTTGAATGCTAGCCTCCAGCGCTTAAGCATTAAACTTCTCCCTCCGAAAACCCACGAAGTAGAGAGGAGAAGGGAGGCATCTTCTAGGGACTTGCAGTGAAAGCAGATCCAACCTTTTTTGAGGTACTGGACTCTTGGCAAATAGCCTAAAACGGGAGACCACTTGCTTTTTAACCAGTCATCCAGAGATAGATGGCTTAGGTTTCTGTAAGAGATGCGTCCCACCAGAGTGCAGGTCGACATCATAACAAGGTTTTCAAACCCCACACCATCCCCCAACACCAGTCGCTTTGATTTTTTGTTGGCTTTCCAAACTTTGCGTCCACTGGAAATTTTAAGGGGGAAAGAACCATCATTGCGGGGTCTAGAACGAACCTGTTGGGGAGCTGGGAGAGTTTCGGGAAGGGACCTGTCAGAAATAGAAGGAACATGCTTCGATGCAGGAGGAAACGACTATCGGGGGTGGGTTTTATCGTCAGGGTTCACAGCTGGAACAGTGGATAAGTTTAAAAAGGATGACTGGGAGGGAAAAAACAGACGTTTGGATTCAAGGGAGTCTAGTTTTTCAAACAGGCCCTCCTATTTCCAGACAAGTTCATCAGAGGGCTGCATTAGAGGATTTGTCAGCTTATCCATAATACAATGTAGAGAGAAACTAACTGTCGGCCCAGTAGGAGGAGTCTAGACAAAGGTAGGAGAGATCTGACTGTAGGGGAACTCAAGTCAAAGTCTGAAGGTCCCTGGGAGTACTCTAGTTCAGTAGGAGGTAACCAATCAGAGAGGGCGAGAGGAAGACAACAAGTTAGCTGGACAAAGAGACAAAACCCATGCACTGATCAGAAGACCCGAGGCTCGGTTTGCGGGTACCGACGAAAACAGAGAAGGAGGTTTTTGTCCTGTAGCTTTACAGGAGAAAACGACCCACGCGGAGCCCACCTCAGTAACCCTGTGTATTATAGAGACCAGTCCAGTCAAATATACGATGGAGAAGGATCGGGGATTCAAAAAACTTTGTCGTCAAAGCTGGTAAGGAGGCCTAACAGAGTACTAACTAAGTCGAGGCACCGGAAGGCTGAAGGATGCAAGGATTAAAGATAAATACACTGCCTAAGGAAGTGTAATGATGTTCCAGGATCGTCTGGTTCGCTGCCATCGCTCGCTGCCATCGCTTAACATTTGTAAAGTGACCTAATTATTCATATTACTAGATGAAAGTCTTAACAAGCCTCGTAAATGTGCTTTAAATATTAAAATGATATCAATAATTATTTTATTAAAACAAATCAAATTATTTTATTAAAACAAATCAATAATGAAATGAGTTAATTGTTATAATCCTAAAATCACTTATAATAGGAAGAATGAAAACAAGGTAATAGACTAGGGTACTTCCTTCTAATAAGTTATTGAAAGGTTGGTATTAAGTTATCTGTAATGGGAGCGATTTTTCAAAATTTTCAGAAGACAGGAACAAACCAGAGTAGTCATGATTGAAGACTTTTTTAGTTTATCACTATGGCCATCTAGTCCTATCCTTGGTATCGTCGATTTGAGGTGGTTAATCTGTGTGACTAGTTTTTTTCCTTGTTTGGAAATTGAACCGATTTTTTAGTTTTGTTTGCTTCGTTTTGTTTTTAGCCATTTTATTCTATTGTATATCAGAGCAGTTACTTGTTGTATTTTCTAGAGAAGGTGGGGTCATTTCTCACATTAATTTTTTAGTTTATTATTGAGAGGCTTTGTTTTAGTGGATTCTAGATGGCCACCTCAAGGCTCGATACTATTAATGCGGAGGTACAGGCTATGCTAAGTGAGCCTGTAGATGATTTGTGGCATATGCATGAGGTTAAACATAGTTACCAACTTAACCATAACTCTACATAGTTCTCGTTTTTGGGGGGGTCAAGTTTTTTACCCCGTTTTTTTGCTACCGGTAGCACCCCCCTCCATTTTTAGGTGTTTTTTTTATATTTTAAATTTTCTGATACATAAGGTTTGTACTTTGTTTTTTTAAATGGTCGTTTTTTAGCTTATTTTCAAACTGTTCAATTTTTTTATTTTTTTTTCTCATGTTTTTTCATCTATTTTCAAAATTTTCTATTTTATTTTTATTCAATCGTGTTTTTAATCATATTTTCATGCTTCATCCAATGATAAAAATGTTCTACAACATTTATTTTTTTGAAATTAAGATTTTTCATATAACTATCTGTCCTTAACTAAGTTATGGTTCCATACATTTTAAATATAGAGGAAAATATCATTTTTAACACACTTTTTTTACCTTACTTCAATACATAGAAAATAATTGTTGTTAAATAAAAATATTTTTAAATATTTAGCAAAAAAATATAATTCGTTTTTTTTTTATCAATTAAAAACTAAAATAAATAAGAAAACAAACAGAAATGAAATTTAAAAAACAAAAACATTTTAAAAACAAATTTGTATGAGAAAAAACCATTGAAGAAAATCCTAAAAAGCTAAAGACTAAAAGAAAACAATAAAATTAAAATATATATATACATAAAGTAAGAAAAATGAGAAAATATTAACAAAAT
>ML784974.1:505929-521855 GCA_009831015.1 Picea engelmannii | reverse complement strand
TTTCAACGGGGTAAGTGGTTTTGTCTCCAAGCTCTACCTTGTACGAGGTATTCTTCTCATTTAGATTTGAGAGTCTGGCTTGATCTCCTATCATGTGCCTAGAAGTTCCACTATCGATTATCCACATGTCATCTTCAATCGTTCTGGTAAGTGCTGAGTAGTGTAAAAGACTGATCATTTCACTCATGTCTTTGGTTGACTGGTAACTGGTCATGCCTTGATCCAAAACTTCAACTTTGTCGTTTCTGTCTTTTGAGAGAGCCAAGAGGTGCGCTGAGTTAGGTCGCATCTGAATATCTTCTTCTTGAGCGAGATTCTCCATCACAAGGTGCCGAATCTGAGATTAGGGTTTCTGTAACTACTTCTGCTAGTAACCCTAGTGGTAGTGTCTTGGAGGCTGCTCTTGATAGTAACCCTAGTGACAATTCCTCAACGAGCTCAATATCCTAGAGGTTATGCTTCCTTCCAGCGTTTAGGTTGAATGAAGGAGGTGTGGGCCCATAACCTATTAGAATATGAAAGATTGTGCTCGTTTTACCATTGACAATACCCTTGTCACCCAACCATAGGCCAAAGACACCCTCTAAGCACCTTGACCTTGACAGAGAAGAATACTAGTAGCAATCAATAGCCAAGCAAGGCTAATGCACCAAGCAAGAATAGAAACCAAAGCTGATCAGATAGTCCCACCCAGAAACTGGCGCAAAACCTTCCCTAGAAACTTGTGCACAAAACTGCCAACTGTAGTGTGCACAACTGGCTCTCTTCAATTCTAAGAATGTGAATAATGAGAACTAGTGCCCTGTATTTATAGTGGTTCTGGCAGACTTACTGGGGCCGACTTCTCCTTCTGGGTACTAATTAATTCATATTAATTATATTTCTGCAGTCAACATCTCATCTAGGGTTTCCTTTACTTCTTTGCTTCCTTTCGAAATATTATAATCTCATCATAGGTCACAATAGAGGTTCATACCTCCCGAAGCTACCATAATATTAACAGAAAGATCCATAAATTCTCATTGAAAATGAGGAACAATGGCGATAGCGAAGTCAGGCAACCTGGTTACAAAGTGGAGATCTGAATACTAAATTTTTCCATTGTTATGCGAACTTTAGGAGGAATAGCAAATTTCTTTGGGAACTAAAGGATGAGGAGGGTCGGTTGCATAGTGGTCAGGAAAATTTAAAAAAAGTTGTCTATCATCATTTTAGTGACTTTTATAAAAATGGTCTGACTCCTCCTATAACGGAACAAGTCCAGATGGTGGCCCATTATAAGGAGATGATAAATAATATGGAAGCCAAGGTCCTATACAAACCGGTGGATTTAAAGGAGCTACAGGAAGTTATATATAATTTCAAAGCTGACAAAAGTCTGGGCCTGGATGGCTGCACTGTAGAATTTTTTAAGGTTTTTTTTTATATTGTAGGCGTTGATCTACTTGGAATGATGGAGGAGTCCAGGCAGAAAGGTATGATAACCGGTGCATTAAATACAACTTTTACTACCCTCATTTTGAAAGTTAAAAAACCTCATCACTTTGGAGATGTTTGGCTAATTTCTCTGTGTAATCTTTGCTATAAGATTATCTCAAAGATAATCGCAGATCACATAAAACCTTACCTTTCTAAATCTCTTTCGGATGAGCAACTGGGATTCCTCCAGGGGAGACAGATACATGATGCTATCGAGACAGTACATGAATGTGTCCATAGCATCAAGAAAAAGAAAATTAAAGCAATGATACTAAAGCTAGACTTACAAAAATCCTACGAACGTGTTAATTGGGATATGCTGAGAATAAATCTCCTTCAAATTGGTATGGGTGTCAATATGACTAACTGGATTATGAGCTGCGTTGTTTCTACTTCTTATTCAGTTCTAGTGAATGGTGAAGCTATAGATTTCTTCAAGAGAAACAGGGGACTGGGCCAAGGGTGTCCATTGTCCCCCTTACTATTCATTCTAGTCATGGAAGGATTGAGTTCACTAGTAAAAGCTAGCCAGAATGTCAGTTTAATTTCAGGTATTCCGGTTACGAGATCATTAAAAATAATACACATATTTTTTGTTGATGAAGTGGTCATTTTAACAAAAGCTTCCATGCAGGAGTGGTGGGAGATTGACAAGATACTATTTTTTTTTTTGTTTAACCACATGATTAAAAATAAATATCTTAAAATCTTCTTATCATTATGTTGGACTAACTGATCTGGAGCTCAATGTTTTCAAAGTTGTTTTCTCATTTAACTTTATAGCGCTAGAGATGGGATTTAAATACCTAGGATTTTATATCAAAGATGGAGCGCAAGGATTGGAGGATTGGAGATGGCTATTAAAAAAGTTTGAAAAGAGAATTAATAACTGGTGTTATCGTTGGCTGTCATTGGGAGGATGCTTAACTCTTCTCAAAGTTGTTTTAACCAGTCAGGCAATTTATTGGCTATCCATGGCAGTGATTCCTCTTAAGATACTGAACTTGATTAGAATAATGATGTACAATTTCTTGTGGAAACAAAAAAGTACCTCTCATCATTTGCATTTGTGTATCTGGGAGAAAATATCGATCCCAAAAGAGTTGGGGGGCTGGGGCATTCTCAATATCTTTGAGTTCAACAAAGCTTTAACAACTACTACCCTTTGGAGGGTTCTCTTGGGAAAAGGTATTTGGCACAAGATTATAATGGATAAATATCTTGGAAACAGAAATGTAACTATTTGGCTCAGATCTAATTCCTTCATACAAAATGGAGTTTCAAAAATCTGGAGCGGATTAATGAAGGTGATTTATATTATTTTACATGGTATAAGCTGGAACTTGGGATCAAGAGAGCTTGTGTCTTTGGGAAAGGACCATATTCTGGGGATGGGAGAGAGCTCATACTTATCTAATCCATTGTAGGCTTCATTAAAAGATCAAAATTTGGTGACATTGGCACAGGCACAAAATCCTTCAACCACAACAGTTCTAGCTGATTATTGGGTAAAAGGTAATGATTTGGGACTGGGGGAAGCATTGGCATTAGAATGGGATACGTATAGAAAAAAATTTATAGATGCCGGAGTGATTCTTCAAGATAATACAGATCAAATAATGTGGACGGGCGGGACTAGTCCTGGTAATCCATCAGCAATAATTTTTTATCTTAGTATTATCTCATCGAAATGCTTTCCAAGTGTGGAGAGATGGAGAATTTCATTATGGAAGTGGAATGTGCAGTTAAAAATAAAGTTGTTTATTTGGTTAGTAATGGAAGAGAAAGTAATAACCTGGAATATGTTGTAGAGGAAAGGGTGGGAGGACTTGGGCATTGCCCACTCTGTAAATCGAATATAGAAACTCCTTTGCATATATTCAAACTATGCCCCTTTAATCTATCTGTTTGGAATATATTAAAGCATGGATTATCACTTGATGGAGTTTGGACAGGGAATACCCTATTGGAATGCCTAAAAAACTGGTGTATGAATAAAAAGGTACCTACCGTGATTGTTGCTTATGTTATCTGGTTTACTTGGCTCGAACGTAATCGGACAATATTTGAAGATACTTCCTCTTCAGTGCACTCGATTATCAATAGGACTCTGGCATGCACTACTTTACCCAGCAGTAAGACGAAACCACGAATTCCAAAAGCTATATGGATACATCAAAGTCATAATACTGCCCTTGCCTGGTTCGATGGAGCAGCCTCAAAGGATGGTGATAGGAGTGGGGCAGGTGGAATCATAAAAACCTGGGATTCAATTGTTTATAAGTGGACTTTCTTCTGTGGTAAAGGAACAAATACGAGAGCAGAGATCTTGGGGGCGTGGGCTACCTTAATGCTAGCAAATCATATGGAAATTCCTTCTCTCCATGTTCTGGGCAACTCAAAAGTTGTGATAGATTGGCTCAATGACAAAGGCAGATTGATGGTGGCCTCCATAGAAGGGTGGAAGAAAAGAACGAAAATTCTTATTCAAAATTTCCAATCGATTGCCTTTCATCATATATTTAGAGTCTTTAATTCTGATGCAGATTCTCTTTCTAAGCAGGCACTGATGGAGACTGAAGGATTGATTACTTTTTATAAATGGACAAATGGTGAAGAAGGCCCAAGAAGACAGTTAAAGATTCATTGAAGAATCTGTTTTAGAGAAACAGATATTGAAAGATGAATAGGTTTTTTTGTTGTTTTGGTCAGTTTATATTTCCAGTTCTCATCAGTTCAGTGGCAGTTGGATAGGACTTGTATGGACCTTACTTTTAAAAAAATATTTTTGTATGTGTGGAATGCCAGTATCAACTTTATATGGAATCAATTAAGGATTCAGAGAATCCTGTATACATACTGAAAGATTTTTTTTTTATATGTCTAATATAATTTGAGCAAAATTTTTCCCTGGAAAAAAAAAGTATGACCTATACTTCATTCTAATAATCACAATAGATCATCTTCTTTACTTTATCTCTTATTTCGTGATCTTTGTACACTTATCTAATTTGGATAGGAATAGATCATCTTCTTTACTTTATCTCTTATTTCCTGATCTTTGTACACTTATCTAATTTGGATAGGAATAAACTGTGCCAAACGAATCATTTTGAATTCCTTTAGTAGATTATTTACACCTCATCTTCTAATTGTAAATAAATTCATTTGGTTGTGATTTGTTATCGTAAAGCCTCATGATGTTCATGTTTTTATTTACATATTAAATTTCTTTATTGATGAAAAATTGGAGCTGAGTATTATCCATGATATTGTGTTGATGTGTATGAATAATTTGTGAATTCATTTCTATTTTAGTTGAATTTTCTTATGTATTTACCATGCCATAATCTCGTGGCTATTAAAGTTGAGTTAGTTGAAGTTGTGTGTTGTATTTACATTTAGATTGTTCATATTTATTCAAATTTATTGCACTAGATTAACATTTGTGAAGTGACTTAATTATTCCCACCACTAGAAGAAAGTTCTAACAAGCCTTGTAAACATCTTTTAAATACAAAATTACAAAATTTATATAAATAGTTATTTTGTTAAAACAAATCAATAATGAGAAGAGCTAATTATCATAATCCTCAAAACACTTTAAAGAGGAAGAATTGAAACAAGGTAATAGGCTAGGGTACTTCATTCATTCTAGTAAGTCATTGAAAGGTTGGTATTAAGTATGACCTATACCTGATTCTAGCAAGGCTTTCATTTTATTTTAGTATGGGTAAATATTTGCAGTGAGGCTTTCATTTATTTTACAAGGTCAATAATTTGAAGTTAAAGTGTTATACTAAGATTTTGATGGTTTGGTTTTATATGCTTCCATTTCTTGTTGCTTTCACCATTACTTTGTGTCCTAAAAATTTAGTTGTCTTACAGTGGCCCTAAGCGACTACCCTCACCTACCATAAGGTTTATTGGTGCTTGATATTAGCACACCCTGGGATCGATGTTGGGTTTGTAATTAATCGAATGAATTCTCTTATTTTTCAAAGTAGCATTGCATCCAGTGATTGTGAACATGGTAAAACCAAAGGCCTCACAAAAGTTTGTTCTAAAAGTATTCCTCAGGGTAATGAAATTATATGCATATTGTTATTGATAACTATCTATGTGTTTGCAATAAATACAAAAGGCACACACTCCTTGGGTGATTTTTAATCAAATTTTGCATGATGCCACCATATGGGTCAGAGTTTATATGGCTTCTACATTTAACCTTTACTTGTTGTTTCATAACCAACCTCTGAGTCAATGCTTATGAAACTTTCTTCAATTCTTCTGCATTGATCATTGGGTCTTCATATTCATGTAACACTTTTTCATTGATCCTCATTGTCTCATAACATTTATTCTCAATAATATTCACTATGATGAATTGTCTCAACACCACATACTTATATATTTTTCACTGAATTAATCCAACATGAATTATCTTCTCAATCTGCATTAGCAACTGAGTGCTTTCCTTCTTCACAAGTTCTTGTCCAAAAAGTCTTTATTTTGCATATCCATGCTCTTCGACTGAGTTCACAATATCACACTCAACAAATCTTAATGCATCCTACCTAATAGGGCTTGTTGCCTCCTCATCCTCCCTCTAAAGCTTAATCAACAATGCTTCAAATTTGTTATCGATCTTTGAGATTGCAACAATTTTGCCAACACCATTAATGTTATCATAATATTCACTTTGACTCTGCATGTCTTCAAAAAATCGGTCTATACAATTGCATGCCAACCCAACATCCAATTTTCCTTCTTTGGGTAAAAACCAGTTGCTCATATGCTTCCTCACCCAATATAGGCATTGCATCTTTTCTTATGAATTTATTCAATAACACCACATTTTTTTGTTCAGTTGTGGCTTCATAAGCATATCTACTAGTTTTACTCTTAATTTTTTGATCATTCTTTTGTTGGAGAATCAAGGAATTTGTAGATCAAAGGAGTTGTACATTCCAAGAAGAGGTGGTGACAACTCAACATATAATAGGAAACACAAGGAACCAAAGAATCTCCATGATAGGTAAATCCATAAGATCATCTATATATAGTACCAAAGTGTAACAAACTCCCTTGAAGCAAGGAGGAAACAATCAACTTTGATTTTCTAGGTCACATAATGAATTCCTTGAATTATACCTCAACCTATGCATCGGTCAACTATCACAGTTGACCCAACTGACCAATCAAATGCTTAACCAATATTCCTAGTATACTATCAGCTATCCATTGACCATCTCTAAAGAACCCAAAGACATGATGAACTTACTTATATTGTTGTTCCAACATCCCCCCACAACACAATGCTTTGGATATTCAAGAGGGTGAAATTATATTCATTGCACACCCCCATAATTGTAGCTTCTTGAAGCCCAAACGTAGCTCAATGTTTCACAAACTTAGCTTTTGTGAGACAAACTTATATTTTGTGAGAGACTTTGTAAAGATATCAATTACTTGATTAGTTTTCATACAATAGATAAGTGACACAACAACATCACGTATCATCTATCTCAAATAATGAGCATGAAGATCCACATGTTTCATCTTACTATGGGCGATTGTATTATCAACAACTTGTATTGCACTTTGATTGTCACAATAGATACCTCGACTAGAAATCCAATCTCACTCAAGATATTATGAATCCATAGTATCTCTATGCTAACATTAAGTACACCATGAGATTATGCTTCTATGGTCAAAAGAGATACCACCTTCTACTTTTCACCAAAGCAAACTATGGGTCCAAAGCCAAAATGAAATAGGTAGCCAAATGTAGACTTTATGTCATCTACATCTCCAACCCAATCCAAGTCAATGTAGCAAACTAACTTGTTCTTAATACTTTAATACTTCATACCAACTTGATGAGTTCCCTTGATATAATGAACAATCCTCTTGGTGGGCTCCAAATGACTTTCTCGTGGACCCCACATGAACCAAGATACCACACTGACAACAAAGGAAATACCAAGTTGATTGTGATTTAGTTAAATAAGGCTAGCAACAAGTAGCCTGTAGAGAGTGGCATCAAATTTCGAGAACCACAGTATTTAGTTAGCTTCACTCTCGACTGACAAGGCGTAGCACATGGTTTACAATCTCCCATTTTGAACTGATGTAATATATTCAATAAATATTTAAGTTGGTAAATAAAGATACCATCATCCATTTGTAAACTTTGGATGACCAAAAAGAAATGTTACAAACCAAGGTTAGCCATCTCAATTATGTCTACCAGTTGTTTCTTCAAACCCAAAGTTAAACTCCAATAATGGCTAGGCCATCAACATACAATTCAACAATTAAGGTTTCACCATTTACATGTAAAACATAGGTACTATGATCATATTCATATTGTTTGAAACCAATATTGAGAAAGAATCGATCAATCTTCCCATACCATGCTTGAGGGGCTTATTTCCAACCATACAATGATTTCTTCAAACAATCAACAAGACTTCTATCCTTTTCAAAGCCAGGGGATTGCTCCATATAAATCTTATTAGTGATATTACCATGTAAGAAAGCAAATTTGACATCCATCTAATGTACCTCCCATCCAAAATGAGCAATGAGAGAAAGAATCAATTGAACAAAATTTATCTTAGCACAAGGGGAAAATATTTTAGTGTAGAAAATGCCTTCTTTTTTAGAAAATCTCTTTGCTACGAAATGAGCCTTATGCCTTTCAATAATAAATTCAAATTTGAACTTGGTCTTGTAGACCCATTGACATTTCACTACATTCTTTCCTTGTAGTCAAGGAACTAAGTTCCATGTTTGATTCTTTATCAAGGAACGATACTCATCATTCATAACATTCACCCATTTAGGTCAACCGTGTGTAGTTGCATATGTATCAATATCACATGCCTCTAGCACATGTGGCATTAGAGAAACACTACCACATTGTTTCCAACTTCTTGTTTTCCTTGAGTAATTTGTATCACCTACATCAGTACCAACAACATCAATTGTCTTTGTCACCCATATGGGAAGACAAACTTCCCTTTGAAGGAGTTCCTATACCAAAATCACTATCAGTGAAAAAATATGGTTTCCAATACTTGTGGTCGACTCTATTGTGGAAGGTTGACTACAAGTAAGTTCTGGTATAGGAGTTGAATGTCTAGTCGATGATCCTATTTAGTAGCTAATTGATCCATAGTTTTGTAAAATATTCAAATGATCATTAATCAACAAGTCAAGAGAGGAATTCAATAGAGTAATACCTAATATCTTCTCATTTAATACAACATCTCACATACAAATAATCTCATGTTTGACTAGATCAAACAATCTATATGCCTTTGACTCTTCAGAGTAGCCCATCATGATACAAGCATGGCTCTTACCATCCAAGTTCTTCCTCTTATCATTTGGAATATCAACCCATGCTATGCATCAAAGGTCTCGAGGTGTCCAACTAAGGGTGCTCCCCCACTCCATTTCTCAAAGGGAGACATGTCACATACTACTTTGGTCGGAATCAAGTTCAAAAGATAGTTTGAGTAGAATTTTATTTTCCCCAAAATCTAGTCGGTAGTCCTTTGGACTAAATCAAATACCATACCATTTTGACCAAAGTTGTTTTCTTCCTTTCAACAACACCATATTGTTGAGGTGTGTAAGGTATGAATATTTACCAAGAGATACCATTATGTGACAAGTAGATTTCAAAGGCCTTGCTCACATATTCTTCTTCATTGTGTGATCTTAAACATTCCAAAAGTAGACCACATTGCTTTTAGCCAATGCCCTAAATTCCTTGATTTTTTCAAACACAATATACTTGTTCTTCAATAAATATACCCAAGTATACCTTGAAAAATATCAATGAAATTCAAAACATATCTTGCACATCTGAATAATGGTTTCTTTAGGAAACATAGTGTTGACGGGTCCAAATGGCTTGTCAATCAGGGAAGGGAGAACGCCAGATGGCAGGTCCCAATTAAACCTACTCTCTTTTGGGATAATGTTTCTGACCAGTATGTGGGTCTGGTTGCCACTCTAAAATGTTTTTAATTATGAATCTGAGAATAAAATGTTCTCAAAGGAATTAAAATATGAACTAAATATCTAACTAATGTTATATAAAACTATTCTAAGCTTATTATACATTAACTTGGCCTATCCTTGATCACGATCAAACTAAAAGGGTATGAGCATAGTGAAAAATGATATTACTAGCTAGAGAAGTAATTCATATATGCAAGTAATAAATGAACATAACAATGACATAGATACAACAACAATTAATTGCATAGTATACCCATGACACTGTATTTGTACTCATAAGGAAATCAATGACAACATCAACATTAAGAATAGAGTGAAGAAATAATCCATACAACTATGTTCTATAACATTAAAGCAGTAGACAGATGCACAAAGAAAAATCGTATACACACTTGTCTAAATAAAAAAAATCCAAAATGTCTCTTGCTCTGTTCATTAGCAGTAATAGTATTGTTCTAATATATAGTAGGAAAAAAGTCTTGTTAATCTCGCAGTGCTCTCTTTTATAAAACAAGAGATATTGTTTACATTCGGAAATGTCATCATGTCAGATACCAGTTACAATCTATCATTTCATATTCCTTTTCAGAATTTACACCTTTTAAAAATAATCAAAACGAGAAGATTCTTTTACAAAATACAATAATCATGAGAGTTTTTTAAGTTCCATTTCATCCCTATATTCTTTCCATAATGCATAATATTTCAAGATTGTCTCGAGCCTACCTAGCTCCATATTCTCCAAATCCATCTCACCACCACAGATCTTAGTTGTCACTTCTAGCTTTAAACCTCACTCGGTATTCTTTATAAAGTCTTTGTCCAATGTGATCAGTCTTGTTGGCTTCATCAATTGTTCCTTTAAGACTTCTTTTTTCACTTCCGTACTCTTCTCAATAACTTCTTGGTTGGCATCCCTTTTGGTTTCAATTTATTCTATCTTTATTTCACCAGGGGATGCATCATTGAGGTTTGGCATAATTTCCATCTCAAATTCTTCTAGTAAGACATCCGAGGCATTCCATAATCTCTTGAAAGATTTGATTACTATCTTTTGAATGATTTTAATGTCTTCCAGGAGGGATTTCCAAGTATCGAACAAGACTTGGTATTTTATCTTTTATTTGGAATTGTATATTGGCAAGGTACTTGGTGGGCTATGATATACACCTTGCCAATCAACAATCACATCAAAGGAATCTCGAGCCTTCTGATATCTATCCATCATTTCTTCCATCTGGTCTTCTAACTTGATCCGATCATCCTGATTTCTTTGAATATCAATCAATATACAAAAACACTTCTTTTGGACCATTCTCATCTCTTCGTTGATAGCTTTGGCTTCTTATTTTATAGCTTCTAATATAAGAGTTCCCTTCTAACTTTCTTCCAGAGTCTTTTCAATCTTCACTTTGTCTTGCTCTAGCTCGAGGATTTTATGCTCCAGTTGTTCTATGAACTTGCTAGATTCCATGCACTCCATCTGCAAAATTGTTATCTCATGTGCATGACCGGATTTTAACTATTTCGTTTCTTGAGAATATGTCAACTTAAGGGCATCTAGTTCTCCCTTGTGTAGGATGCCAATTATATGGGTCTTCTTTTCAAATTTTGTGTTTAGTTGGTCACTTTGAATTTGCAACGCTTTTTCCATCTCCTCTTTGTGAAGTTTATTTGTTGTACTAATTTCCCTTTTGAACTCATCAACAATATTGTCCCTTTGAGTCCTCAATGCTTCTTCTAGCTCACCTATTCTATCTTGAGAGGCATTTAAAGCAACAACTAGTTCATATACTGACATTACATTTGCCCCTGCAAATGCATTAAGAGTAGAAGCAATTTGTAGAGCATTGTCTTTGGGGTTTGGTCCCACTTTCCATTCAATGGACCTTTTAGAATACCCTTGGCTAAGACTTGTCTCTCCCCTCTTCCTCTTGTTTGACCTTTTCTCAATTCCTTTAGTCTTGTTGTTATAATAATATTCACCAACTGCTACTACATCTTCTTCCAATTCTAGTGCCTAAGAGAATATAAAATTTTAGGGGCTATATATCACCTATGGGCTATTTTTCCATGCTTTTCCCAAAAAACGATTTGCCAATTTCCATTTTTTCTAAAAATGATTTGCCCAAATTTTATAGAATATTTTTTGTACCTAAGAAATAGCCCAAATTTTATAGAAACTATATAAAATCCTTTGGAATTTGAAATTTTTTACAAAAATATCACCAAAATTTGTATAGTTTTCATATTAAGGACTAGTAAGATTCGCCAAGGTTTCTAGTTTGAGATAAATTTCCATCCTTAAAATTATCCCTATCTGAGAGGAATAAGAGAAATTCCCTAGTATTTCCATTAGATGGGTACAATCTTGAATGGGTATGTTGACTATACTCACACTTGGGCTTGCTGAACCATTTTTAGCCTCATCTAGTTTCCTTTGATTTTCTCTTTCTACTTCTTCCTCAACCTTCTTTCTTGCCTCGACCTCAACAGGATTTTGTTTTTCTTCTTCCTCCTTCTTTATTTTTTGTTCTGCTTCTGCAACCAACCTCTGTCTCTCCTCTCCCCATATATATATATATATATATNTTTTTTTTTTTTTTTTTTTTCTGCATCTTGTTGTGCCTTTGCTTCTTTTTCATCCTTTTTCTTCTTTTCTTCAACAATTTTATTTAAGGCTTCATCCCTCTTCTTCTTCTCGTTCAATTTGGTAATTTTCTTGTCTTTATCTTTATTTAATTTTTCTTCATCTTGTTCCTTTTTCTTCTCCATTTCTATCTCTTCTTGCTTCCTCTGGTATTCTTCTTCTACTGCCAAGTATTTCTTGTATCTTTCCTCTGCTTTTCTCTTTTCCTCCTCTTCCTTTCCTTCTATCTTTTCTCTATCCATATCTAGAAGCAACATAAATTGTTCCTTGGTTATTTTCCTTTTTTCCTCTTCTTCCCTCTGAATCTTTGCCTTAGTTGGCTCATTTGGCAACTTGTTTGGTACCTCCTCAAAGAAGAAAGCCCCTTTAAAGATTTCTTCTCCAAAATTCACTTCATGAATTATAGGATGGGTTAGTCCGACAACTTTGACATGTTCAATTACCACATTTCTTGGGTCATGCCCCTTTGGTTCCCCTCTACATAGGAATATTTCTTGAAGGGATTCAACCTCCTTTATTGCATGAGGACCATTGGATAATTCATATCTCCCAATGCTCAATGGGAATTTGGGCCATAGTTTCTTGTTATTAACAGAGAGGAATGAGGTTATCCCTATTCC
Source organism: Picea engelmannii (assembly GCA_009831015.1). Taxonomy (NCBI): domain Eukaryota; kingdom Viridiplantae; phylum Streptophyta; class Pinopsida; order Pinales; family Pinaceae; genus Picea; species Picea engelmannii. Next base: position 509,063 of record ML784974.1, on the reverse strand, counting down.
TATTGTCTGGTAGGTTGCCTCTATAGATAGCAACCTATCAGGAACATACTTGGGCAAGAGATATGGGGCCTCATAACTCCCATATATCCTGACATGTGTATAGTATTTTCCCATGTACCAGTCTTCGATGTCCCTCAGGGTTTCTATGTCCTTTTGTGATATTCTATGTGGGGAATACCCCAAGAGAATGAAAAACACGGGAGACAAAAAATAGTCATGGATGTCATAAATATACCTCTTATAGTTGACATCCCACAATTCTGAGTAGTAGACATGCACAGGTGGTTGGATGGGGCTCCAGTTCCATCCAAAAGCAGGAAAATGAACAATAGAGAATATTGCATCTATGAGATATGCTGACATGAAGAAGCTAGGTTTTTTCATACCTGGAGCTTCTTTGACATTTTGGAAAATGTTGAATGCTAGTATACTCGCCCAGTTGAAGATTTGTCATGTCTTCACCACTGTTTATTCCATAAAAAACCATTCAATTTGAAAGTGAGTACTTGTTTCCTTGCCATACAGTTGAATTATCATCGTGCTTAGTATCATGTAGGGTTCTTTTAGGTGTTATGTAGGGATGAGTTTGATCAGAATCTGGACCAGGGGTCAAAATTTAGCCCAAAAATCAAAGTGCTTGGAATCACTTCAAAACAAACGGGTATGTATCCCTCATCATCACGAACCCAACGCACTTTGAACGGGGTCAAACGAACATCGAATGAGTGAGATATCACATTCTGTTTGATTTGCCAAACATGCAAAAAAAACTGTTGACTGTACAGTCCGTACAACTGATGTGGCAGGGGCCGTACAACCAACGTGGCATGACCGTATGCTAACGTGGCAGTTGATGACATGGCAAGTTTTGATTTGACAGATGTGAACAAATAAGTTTTGGACACGTGGCATGTTGATGGCAAATTAGGAGGTGCCACGTGGTCCAGGCATGGGCTGCCACGTGGCACCCTGTTGTGGTATGTTAAAATTTTATTGTGGAGTCCGTGGGGTTCGAACCTCGGACCTCCACACAGTGCAAAGTCTTGACGAAGGCTGGGTTGCCAACGCGCCCACACGTTGTTACTTACCATATAACAAATCACATTAAATTTAAGTTTAAACTATGGTAAGTTTTGGTGGGTTCGAGGTTGGGGCTTAGCCCCAGCCCCCGTTTACATGTGTACCTCCCATGCGACCACCCAATGGAGCACGTAGTTTCAAACAGATAATCCACGCGCCCGACACGTGGCGTGCCCACATTGAATCATGCTAACAAAGCCTTTTTATGTGCTGGGACGTGGCCATATGACCCCCCATGCACCCAACACCTCCGCGGTTTGAGGGCTTAGTTCCTTAACTGTTCGACAATTTAGCATGTTTTGCGGGCATGTGCACGTGTGCTAGGTTTATGCATGGGAAACTTCCAAAAGCCAAGTTACTCACACATAGGTGTGAATTGGTGAACCGAAGACAACAAGCTTGAAGGAGGAAAATGGCAAGAGGCATATCTTCTCCATTTTTTGGCCAAATAAGGTGCCGAAAAAGCCCAGCTAGGGGTTTTTGGATGTTCTGAATCCATTGGAACAGTTTTCAAAGCCATTTGGAGACTTCTTTTGTAGGTTTTTCTACCTTGAATTTTCAGGAGCTCCAGGGAGTTTAGGGCCACCATTGAAGGAGGCCATGCTAAGATGAGCCCAAGTTTGGTTTTTGTGATTGAATAGTCATTTTTGACTAATTGTTATGCTCTGAACACATTGGGATAGGTTTCAGAGGCATTTGAGGACTTTTACAGGTTTTTTTTCACAAGGAAGCTCAGGGAATCTCAAGGCCACCAGTAGAAGAGGTCATGCCTGGATTAGCCATGGTCCGTTTTCAGAGATCCAATAGTCATTTTTGGGGATTTTATGTATTCTGAACCCAATGGTACAGTCAGTAAATCCATTGGAGTTGAGAAACAACTTGTAAAAGAATCTTTGAAAAATTAATCCCAGAGAGTCTAGTCCATTGATGGAGGCTCAAGGAGATGTAGCCCAGATGGGGGTGAACTCCTTTATCATCTTGTTTTTGTTGTCAGTTGCTGGTTATATTTTGCTACACTTTATGTTACCGTTGTATTCTTAAATCAACATATTCAACCTTTAAAGAGCCTCACACATAAACACATAAAAGAAGCCTAAACTTGACACATAAACCTCTTGCACACCTTTGACATAGAGTAAGGTCCTGAAGTTTATTTTAATGGAGTAGAGGGTGCTTGCATAGCATAACAAGTCAGCCCCCTATTTTCAGATCAGGTGGTATTAGAGCATAGTTTTGCTCATGTGATTTCCATTGATAGCTAGAGATTTAGCTGTTGGTATTTGTGCAAGTTTTGTGTTAAAGTTTGATATCTTGCAAGGATGGAGGAAGCTTCAAACATTGATAGTTCTCATACATCTTCATTAACCAATTTATTTGACAAAGAGATGTTGAAGGCATTTGTAACCATGAGAGATATGGTGCAAGAGATGTGGGAAGATAGGAAGGAGATCATTGTCCTTCAAGAGCAGTTGATGGCCATGAAGGAGGAGAAGCACCAACTTCTTGAAAAGTTGCATGAGATGGAGACTCAACCCCATGACGCAAATGAAACCCTTACCAAGTACATGCATGAACTTGAGGTATGTAATGCTAGTTTTTCTTCAAATTCCTCTCAAGATGAATGCTTTGGTGTTTTTGAAAATCACACTAGAGGAATAGGGACCAGTTTATTGTTAAAAATGGGCTATGAAGGTAGAGGGTTAGGCAAGCATTCACAAGGCATTGTTGAGCCTATTGTTATTGAGGAGAGACCCAAGTATTGTGGTATTGGATATGAACAGAAAGATGGAACATATTCCAAAGTTGAGGAGACAAGGGAAACAATTCCAAGAACAAATTTTGTTGCAAGTTCAATCCCTCAAGCATGCAAAGTTTGTGTTCAAGATGAATACAAATGTATGAAACGAGAGAGTTGGAAGATTGGTTGTTATCATTGATGTCAACCCTAGTCATGGGTTTTGGACCGCAAGATTGATGAAGGTATTTGGACATGAAGGAAAATGCACATGCAGATACAACACCCATGGATGGATAGTATACATCATGTTGTTTCC
>ML784974.1:485185-498943 GCA_009831015.1 Picea engelmannii | reverse complement strand
TATATATATATATATATATATATATATATATATATATATATATATATATATATATATATATATATATATATATATATTTCAATTCTTTTTGTTTTCTTATTTTTTTAGTTTTTAATTGATCCAAAAAAGATGAATTATATATTTTTGGTAAATATTTTAAAATAGTTTTATTTAACTACAATTATTTTCTATGTATTGAAGTAAAGGTAAAACAATGTGTTAAAAATGATATTTTCCACTATATTTAAAAAGTATGGAACCATAATTTAGTTAAACATAATTACATGAAAAATCTTAATTTAAAATAAATAAATGGTGTACAACATTTTTAACATTGGACGGAGCATGGAAATATGATTAAAAACACCACTGAATTAAAAAAATAAAAATAAAAATGGAAAAATTTGAAAATAGATGAAAAAACATAGTTGAGAAAAAAAATAAAAAATAAAAAATTTGAACAATTTGAAAATAAATGAAAAAACAGGCATTTAAAAACAAAAAAGTGGAAACCTTATGTATCAAAAAATTTAAAATATCAAAAAACCACCTAAAAAGGGAGGGGGTTGCTACCGGTAGCACCATTTTTAAAAACGGGGTAAAAAACTTAACCCCCCCAAAAAACGAGAACTCTGTAGAGTTCTTGTTAAGTTGGTAACTATGTTTCAATCTGAAGATGAGGGTATAGTTCCCTCACATTTCCAACCTCAATCCATCTAGCTTTGCTTGGATTTGTGCCTTTAAGACCAACACGAAGGTATTCCACATTTTCTCGTTTTGAAGTTCTCATCCTCCTGTCAAGAATTGTATCCTCATGTAATTTTGAAAGATATTCTGGCGAGAAGTCATCTATGGAAGGAATCTCAACATGCTCTCCTTGATCATCAATCAAAGGAGGTCCATACAATCTCAAATTCTCAAGATTAACAACTGCATACATTTGCATATAAGGAGGCAAATCCAAACAGAAGAAATTGTTACCAATCTTTTCAAGAATCTTGAAAGGTCCATATCTAATTGGTTTCAGTTTTTTACCTTATCCTTTAAGCCTCTCCTTGCTAATGTGAAGCCAAACTTCATCTCCAACTTGGAAACTGTGATCAACATGATACTTGTCATGTCTTGTCTTGTACTTGGCTTGGCTCTTTTCCAACTGTTCTTGTACCATTTGATGCACCAACTGAATTTGTTCAATGAACTTATTTTCTCTATCAATGTCATAATGCCCATCAATAACAATATCTTTCCCAAATATAAAATATAAAGGATATTTTGGAAAATAACCAAAACCTGCCTCAAATGGAGATGTTTGAGTCAAAGAGTGCTTAGCCCGGTTGTAAGCATGTTGAATGTAGTGTGGGTGCTCATCCCAAAGCTTAGGATGTTTTCTGCAATAACCACGAAGAAGATGTACTACTGTTTTATTCACCACTTTTGTTTGACCATTAGTTTGTGGATGAAATGATGTGCTCTTTTTCAGCTTGGTGTCCATGAGTGCCCATTATCTTGACCAAAAGTTCCCAATAAATCAAGAATATCGATCATAAATAATGGATTTGGGCAACCCAAAATGTACCCAAACATGCTGAAAGAACATTTATGTCGTTTGCTCAGCTGTAATCTGCTTCTTACAAGGCATCAAAACACACATTTTACTAAAATGGTCAACCACAACATAAAGATAATCATGATTTTTTTAGACATAGGTAGACCTCCTACAAAGTCCATGGAAATGCTTTCCCAAGGACGAGAAGGAACCAGAAGTGGAGTATACAAACCCAACTTTCTATTGCTAGGCTTACTTGTAGCACATAAAGAACATCCTCTTATATATCTTGAAACACTTTCATTCATTTTAGGCCAATATCAATATCTTTTCAAATTAGCCACCGTCTTGCCTACACCAAAGTGGCCAACAATAAGCGAAGAATGTGTTTCCCTTATGATGTTGACTCTTTCACCCTGTGGAATACATAGCTTGCCAAGATGATACAAAATCTTATCATGCACATAGTAATCCAATTCATCAACTTGGTTAGAATGACACAAAGTTGCATAAACCTCTTTAAAATCAACATCTAAAGCATATTATTCAACATAGCTCTCACGCATGATAGAATTATGCTTAAAAATATCTGAAGCACTAACAATAGGCCTAGAAAGCATATCAACAACTTTGTTATAAATGCCTTTCTTATACCTTATAACCAAGTGGAATTGTTGTAGGAAACCATCCATTTGAAGTGCCTTGCTTGTTGTAGCTTTGTTTGTGATTGTAAGTATTGCAATGGTTGATGATTTGTGTGAATGATAGTTTCTTTTCCCAACAAATAATGTTTCCATTTTTTCACACTTTGAACCAATGCATACAACTCCTTATCATAAGTAGGATAATTAATCACAACACCATTAAAAGTTTCAGAATGAAAACAAATGGGCTTACCATGTTGCAACAAGACTGCTCTCATTGCATAATTACTTGCATCTGTTTGGATCTCAAATGGTTGTCTCAAATTAGGAAGTGCAAGAACTGGAGCTGAACTAATCTTCTCCTTCAATGCATCAACATATATTTTTTTCTTGCCTCCCCATTCAAAAACTTGTTTTATTCTTGTCACTGCATGTAATGGATATGCAATTGAAGAGAAGTTAGCAATAAACTTTCTCCAATATTGAGATGCTCCCAAAAATCTTCTTACCTTTGTCACATTGTTGGGCTTGGGCCAATCCAAAATGACTTTGACCTTGGAAGGATCAATTTTCAATTCTCCTCCTCCAACAATATGTCCCAAGTAAACAAGTGAGGTCTTTCCAAACTCACATTTAGACATCTTTAAAAACAACCTTTCTTTCTTCAAGACATCCAAAACTTGCTTTACATGCATAACATGCTCTTCACGAGATTTGCTAAAAATCAAAATGTCATCCAAGTAGACAATCACACAATCATCAATAAAAGGCCTTAAAACATCATTCGTGACTCTCATGAATGTAGTAGGAGCATTAAAAAGCCCAAATGACATAACCATCAATTCAAACAAACCTTGCTCTGTTTTGAAAGTTGTCTTCCATGTGTTTCCTTCAACAATCATAATCTGATGATATCCACTTCTCAAGTCCAACTTAGTAAAATACTTATCATCTTTCAATTGATCAAGCAAATAATCAATTCTAGGAAGAGGATAATGATTCTTTACCGTAATCTTGTTCAAGGATCTGAAATCTACACACATGTGCCATGTACCATATTTCTTTGGTACTAAAACAATTGGTGACCCACATGGTGATGTGCTTCACATGATAACCCCTTTGTCAAGCAACTCTTGGATTTGTTTTTTAATTTCAACATTCTCCATGACTGACATCCTGTACATACCAATGTTTGGAAGAGGACAATATTGTTGCAAATGCATCTTATGTTGGATACCCCTTTTTGGAGGCAATCCTTTTGGTTCCTGAAACATCTCATAATATTGGTTAACAACCTCATATAAATCAGATTTCAACTTTGCATCACAACCTTGGAAAAATTCTTTTTCAACATTGTCTTTGGGTTTGATCATCAAGAGGACAACGTTCTTACTAGCATTGACTAATCTCTTCATTTGTCCCGCATTTACAAGTGACAAATTCAACTTATTTGTATGTGATCTAACAATGTACTCAACTCCATTTTTAAACAAATGATATTTGTTCTCATGACGATGAAAGATGGCTCTCCTATCATATAAATATGGGCTTCCCAACAAAATACCACAAATATCCAATGGAATAACATCAAGCTCTACCTCATCTATAAAGTTTGAAGTGATGGAAAATCTAAGTTTACATCTTGTCACATGCAATTTGGCATTGTCACATATCCATCCTAGAGGGTATGGTTTAGAATGTGGAGTAGTTTCCAATTTTAATTTCTTGACAGTGTCTTCAGATATGAGGTTTGCTTGAGATCCAGTATCAAAAAGAGTATCTATCTTGGTATACTTTGAAATAACCCTTATGTGGAAAATATCTATTCTTTCTTTTTCATGTTAATTTTCATTGAGGCTACTACAACTTGAAGAACTAGTACTTGCAATAGAATCCTTAACTTGAAAATCCATGGATGTAATTTTTGTTTCATCTCCCGAATTAGAACCTAAATCATGTTGTGTAGTTGCAGTAGTCTTTGGTTTCCCCTTATGGCTGAAATTTTTGGGTTTCATTTTAGGATGAAGTTTCCAACAATGGTCTTTATCATGGCCATCTTTTAAATAATGTTTACATGAGAGTTTCTCTCCCTCTTTCTTGAGTGAACCATTCTTTCTTCAATTTCCTTTGAATTTCCTCTTTCCCTTCTCTCCCTTAAAAAATGGCTTCTTGCTGCCCTCTTGAGGTTCATTCCTCCCTCTTGCTTCCAAATGAGTTTCATGTACACAAACTTCATCTATATTTGTAGGGTTAAACATAAATATTGTGTGCCTCAAGTAGCTATGCAATCCTCCAATGCATTTGAGTAAAGTTTCTTGGTAAGATAAATCTATACCCAAAATCAAGTCTCTTCTTCTAAATTCTTGAGTGTATCTTTGCACACTTTTCCCTTTAGCTTGTCTAAATTTTTTCCAATCCATAATATCTTTCTGCATGTATGCTAATGGATAAAATTGTCTTTTAAGTGCAACAATAAAATCATTCCAAGAGGATAAAACTTTACCATGTTTCTTCACGTCCTCTTGAGTTTTGCCTTCCCACCAAATGAGTGTTGCACTTTCCAATATAAGAGAAACAAGTTGAATCTTAGTTTCATCAACTTTGATTCTTTGTATCCTACAATACACTTCAATCTGGCGAATCCAATTATCCAATTTACCTCTCCATTGTATATAGGCAATTCAAACTTAATAAAAGGAGTTTGTGGAGGAATTTTACCATGTTCTTTTGGAGAATTTGGAGGTGGTTGTGAAATGGTAGAAGAAGTGGAATATGGAGTTCAAAATAAGCACATTAACACAACAAAATGATAAAGGAGTTCACCCCTCTCTTGGGCTACATCTCCTGGTCCAACTTCCAATGGATCATTTTCATTAATGCTCAAAGTGTCAAAATTAGTGCTTTACAATGCTTAGAATGAAAAAAAGATAGCTTCAATGGCTCCAGAATGTCCAAAAACCCCTAGCTGGGCTCTTCCTGCACCTGGTTTGGACAAAAACTGAGAAGAAATCACTTCGTAGAAGTTTCTCCCAATTATTTGTTGTCTCTTCTCGCTAAAACACACATGTGTCTGACTAACCTAGCTCATAGGCATTTCCTGTGCCAAAAACCTAGGACCGTGCCCATTCCACAATTCATGGAAATTATAAGGCCTGGAGCCTTTTCCGACGGAGGTGTCGGTCGCATGGCCCATGTGGCCTGGCGCCGACCTAAATTGAAGCACCCATCCTCTAGTCCATTGCAAAGTCCGCCAATGCTAGTCATATGGTAAAGGACGTGGAGTAAGTTCATGACCGAGGGCTGGCACATTGGTTCCCCCACACCCTCGGTTCCCGTGCTAAGGTTATATGTTGGAGTCATAGGGTATGGCTGCGGGTTGGGGATAAGCCCCAACCCTTTTTGCATTCGGATAAAACTTCCATGAACTTTAAATATTAGTTATGAACATAGAGGTTAAGACCCACTGGTAGGTGGGCTGGTAGCCTAGCCTACGCAAGAACTCTTCCACTTGCTCGGAGGTCGCAGGTTCGATCTCGAGGGCTCCACAAACTTTTAACAATGGAGGGGGTGCCACGTGGTAGCCCATGACTGGGCCATGTGGCACCATACTATTCGCCATGTAACCACCATGCGTTGACCACTGGTTGGTCCACATACAAGCCAACACACTTTGCCATGTCAACATCTCTACCCAGTCAACAATCCACGTCACCCTACCACGAGTCAGTACAGTCTTGAAATCATGAGGCCCTATGGTGACTTATATTCTTTCGATTCGAGGAAAGTAAAATGCATAGGTATGATTAAAGACCTAGTGGTAGGTTTGGCTCAAATACTTGCTAAAAGTATTCTTATGGATGTAGTAGTCGCTGACATTCCCCCTAAGTATGGTATGCTATTATCTAGATCATGGGGCACCAAGCTTGGAGGATCTCTCCAACTAGATATGACATATGCTACAATTCCAGTTTTCGGAGGCCAATTCACTCGTCTTTACAGAGAGACTAGGTTGGCATTTACTGTAGGTGACCCAAACAACCCCAATAATCATCCAATTTATATTGCCGACCAAGATTTAGGAAATTTTATATTATCTTTAGATGACGATTTTGAAGTAGATGTAGACGATAAATGTATAGAAGAAAAAAATGAAAAAAAAGAAATAGAGAAAAATGTATATAGTACTGGTATATGGAAAATGTATTTTGATGGTGCTTCCTCCTATCTTGGAGCCAGGGCAGGAGCACTTCTTATGGCTCCCAATGATCAATTTGTTATTCCTTTTTCATATAGGCTCCAGTGGAATGTAGATTGTACAAACAATGTATGCGAATATGAAGCTTTAGTGCTAGGATTAGAAGCTGCTAGAAGGATGAAAATTAAAAAAATCGAAGTCTTTGGTGATGCAGAGTTAATTATAAAACAGGTAAATCGACAGTATTAGGCTAAGCATCCTAGATTACGATCCTATAGGAATTGTGTCTGGGATTTAATCGAGAACTTCTTCACATATGTGAATTTTCATTTCGTCCCAAGATCTCAGAATCAACAGGTTGATGCTTTAAACAAAGTGATGCAAGAGCATCACCCATGTCAAGCGAGCCAACGCGAAAGTAGGAGACAGTTGGACAAGCCAACAAATTTCTTTTTGAATTTCACCTTGAGATTATTGCGCAAGTCTTTAAATGAAGACACTTAATGAAGCACACTTTGTATATTGTAAACGGACCTTGAGCGGATAGCTCACGTCCTTAGGTAGATGAGGCAATTAATAGATTTAATGTAAGTAGATAGGAATTTAATTCTAGATTTGATAGCTTTAGAGCTCAAGAGGGGAACGGGATATAGACACCCTCCTTTGTTCATTTGTATTATTATGAAGAGCACTCAGAAGAGAAGAGCAAGCAGAGAAGTGTATGAAGAACACCCATGTACAGACATTTGAATTAATAGAAGAAAGCTTTGATTCAATTCCATGGCTGTGTTATTCTCTGTGTATTGTTGACATTATGCTCATGGATGTTTGCTTCTTGTCATACATTTGCTTTTATATGCTCTGTATGCGATTTCATGGTTGAATTGAAGTCCGAAAGGGAGACAGAATGAGTTTCAATTGTTTCTCTAAATGAGCTAGAAGATTCCTGCTAGGAGTGCAGTTGAATTTGTCCGCAAGGAGTGCGTGACTGCAGGGTTCAGTTAGAGGTAGCTTTTGTTCTCATCTCTTCGAAGGTGCAGATTGGCGCCAGAGCCGTGCAAGGCATGCGCAGGCTAGACGAAGTCTCAGAGTTGCGATTCTGAGCAAAGGGATAGAAAGATTTATGCTGCAGGAGTGCGCAGGATCGAAGACTTCAACACTTAGTCGTGCTTGAAGATTTTCCGCAAGGAGTACGTGCAAGGAGTTTCCGGGAGGAACTCAAAAGCAGGGAGAAAAAAATAACTCTGGAGGGACAGTCCTTCAAAGTTTGTTGAAGGACCGTAGAAAGAAGTTGCACGAGCAGGGTAAACGAAGGAATCGCAGGTTGGCGAACCCGTCTCTCGGAGAGACACTTCTTATTTCACGGATTGGATATTGCGGAGGAGTGAGAAGGCTACAGTGCAAGCGGAGGGAGTTCGAAGTTCGAAAGGGCAGGAGCCATTGATTGGGATCACAAGGAGCGTGGATTCAACTCGTGGATCGGCATATCGGGAGTTCGTAAGGTAAGGTTCTAATTTTGTGCAACGAAATTCGCGAAGTCGCGAGGTGCGATATTCCAACAGTGACGTAAGTCGTGTGGGCCACAGGGCAAGTGTAAGACAGGTGGCGGAGATCAGAGATCTCGCAAGCTCGGGGCTCGTGAGTTGGAAGCCCAAATATTCGGAGGTTCGAGTCACGAGACGCGAGGGTCTGAAGGCGGGACAGGATAATATCGGTGTCTCGAAACATCGAAACTCGGAGGACGGAGGAAGTAGAGGTGAAGGTCGCGAGTAGAAAAGTTGTGACGTCGCGGGGTTGCGATAGAACCGAAGTCCCGATAGACGAAAGGGAGGTCAACAATTGACCGAGGCATTAGATCTCGGGGATCCGAGGGGCAGTGCTTGACTATTGGGCTCGTGAAGTCGCGAACATCGATCCTTCGAAAGGAAGAAGAGAGGGTCGAAGCCGAGACGAAACTGTGGGGTGCATATTTATCGAAAGGGAGATAGAAGAACCATTGAGTTCTTCGGGCCGTGAGTGAAAGAAGGTCCTGTGAGCGAGGCGAGGAGTTATCATGGAAGGTAGTTTCCTTGCGCCTTGCGTCAAGTGGTATTAGAGCGGGAAGACTCTTTGTTTTCTGTGACAGAGAGAGACAAAATTTCGCCATGCCGTCGAGAAGAGAAAGACAGTCACCAGATCCCGAGGACAGGGAGGTGCAAAGAAGAGGCAGGCCGACAGGAAATCCAGAGATGGAAAGACAAATGAGAGATCTCCGAGCAAGGCTCAAGGAGATGGATACAGCTCAGAGACGCGGAATTGGTGCAGGAGATCTTAGTGACTCCGAAGTTGAAGAGGAAGCTGGACATGAAGAAGAAGTCACAGCAGAAGATGCATCAACCGAGCGGTTGATCAAATCCATCGCAAGGATGGGTACAAAGGCAAAAATGGACATTCCAGTCTATGAGGGGAATATGGATGCAGAAGATCTGTTATATTGGATTAGAGCTCTCGACACATACTTCAACTATGAATATGTGGAAGATGATAAGAAGGTCAAGCATGCGGTTACGCGCTTGAAAGGACACGCAGCATTGTGGTGGGATGAGCTACAAGCTGACAGACGCTACAAAGGCAAGAAGAAGATCAAGAGCTGGGATCGAATGATCGCAAAGATGACAGTGAAATTCATCCCGTGGGATTATCAGATCACACTGTTCAGGCGAATGCAGAACCTGAGGCAAAAGTTGATGACGGTGAAGGAGTACACCGAAGAATTCTACAAGCTCAATATCCGAGCAGGTCATCGGGAGAGAGATGATGAGAAGGTTTCCAGATACCTGAATGGGTTGAGATACGACATTCAAGATGAACTAAGCCTGAAAACCATCAGAACGGTTGAGGATGCTTATCAGATGGCTCTGAAAGCCGAGGAGAAGCTGAGCCATAAGCAAGGTCAGCGAGGGCGAGGCAGGAGTCAGCCAAGAGGCAAAGCACTTGCCCAGGAAAAATATCAGAAGCCCAAAGAGGAATGGAAGAAACCTTAGGGTAAGGTTGAAAGAGGTGGAACCTCACAGAGGCAGCCATATGTTGAGCAGAGAGGACAACAAAATGATCAACGAGGAGATTATGCTGATGCAAATACTCTTCCTCGTACTAGAGGTTGAGGTAGAAGAAGAGGAGGAGTAATCACATGTTTCACATGTGGGAAGAATGGGCACAAGTCATTCGAGTGTCCAGAGAAAAAGAAAGATGGAAGAGAAGCTCACATCACAAAAGCGTAGAGGCGTGATGCTGAGTCAGAAGATGCCGACAACGGAAGATCGCTTGGGATGCATAAGGTCCTTTTGACACCTGAAAGGGAGGTGGAAAACTCAGTGCAGAGGACCAGATTGTTCAGAACAACTTGCACAACCAAGGACAAGAAATGCAAGGTCATAGTTGACAGTGGCAACACCGATAATCTCGTTTCAACCGAGATGGTGGAGAAACTAGAACTGGAGACAACTGATCACCCGAGTCCGTATAAAGTTTCGTGGCTACAAAAAGGACACCAGGTAAGTGTCACTAAACAATGTTTAGTTGAATTTAAAATTGGGGGATATAATGATCAAATTCTGTGTGATGTTATTCCCATGGATGTATGTCATTTGTTATTGGGTAGACCATGGCAATATGACAGAAATGTGGTTCATGATGGGAGGATGAACACATATACTTTGGAGAAAAATGGGAGAACCCATAAGTTGCTTCCGATAAAGGATAAAGAGGTGAAACCGGAAATAAACAACACCATACTTCTCATGAGTGGGAAGGAGCTTCTCACAGATATGGAGAAGGAGGAAGATCCACAATTATTTGTGGTCAGGAAAACAAGAATTATCTTGACTAGCACGAGAGTGGATGATTTACCAGTTGAGATTCAGGAACTGCTGGAGGAGTTCGCTGATATCATCGTGGAAGAATTACCTCATTCGTTGCCACCGATGAGGAGTGTGAGTCATCACATTGATCTCATACCAGGAAGCAGTTTGCCAAACAAGGTTGCGTATTGATTGATGCCTCAGGAAAATGAGGAGGTCAAAAAGCAGGTCCAGGAGCTGCTGGATAAGGGACTGGTCAGAGAAAGTCTGAGTCCGTGTGCTGTTCCAACTGTGCTTAGTCCGAAGAAAGACAGAGGCTGGAGAATGTGCACCGAATCAAGAGCAATCAACAAAATTACCATTAGATACAGATTTCCACTGCCAAGAATGGATGATCTGATGGATTGCCTGAGCGGGGCAAATTATTTTTCAAAGATTGACCTGAAGAGCGGATATCACCATATTCGCATGAGGGAAGGTGATGAATGGAAGACAACATTCAAAACAAACGAAGGTTTGTACGAATGGCTGGTCATGCCGTTTGGTTTGACAAATGCACCGAGCACATTCATGAGACTGATGAATGAAGTCCTGAGGGAATTCATCGGGAAATTTGTATTTGTATATCTGGATGATATATTGATCTACAGTAAGACCAAGGCTGAACATTTGAAACATTTGGCCATTGTGATGAGAAAGCTACAGCAGGAGAAGCTGTTGATCAACATGAAAAGTCCTCATTCATGAAGACAGAGCTCATTTACTTGGGGCTCGTCATTTCAGTGAATGAATTGAAAATGGATCCGAGTAAGGTGGAAGTGATCAAGAATTGGCCATCACCCAGAAATATTTTCGAGGTGAGGAGTTTCCACGGGTTGGCTAGTTTCTACAGAAAATTCATCAGGAATTTCAGTGGAATTAGCGCAGCAATGATGGACACGGTGAAAAAGCGACATAAAGCTTTTCATTGGACAACAGAGGCTGAGAAGAGATTCAATCTGTTGAAGCGGAAGATAACGGAACGACCAGTGTTGGTGTTGCCGGACTTCAAGAAGACATTTCAAGTGAAATGTGATGCAAGCGGATATGCCATAAGAGCGGTCCTAAGCCAAGAGGATAGGCCAGTTGCATATTTCAGTGAAAATCTAGATGATGCGAAGCTGAAGTACTCCACGTATGATAAGGAATTTTATGCTATCATACAAGCGTTGAAGAAGTGGAGACATTACTTGATCCCAAAGGAATTTGTATTGTACAGTGATAATCATGCACTACAGTTTGTGAGTCAACATGAGAAGTTGAATCAGAAACATGCAAAATGGGTAGAGTATATGAATAATTTCACGTTTGTGATCAAACATATTTCAGGGACTGCTAACAAAGTGGCTGATGCTTTGAGCAGGAAATGTTTGTTGCTGCAGGAATTCCGAGTCAAAACATTGGGTTTTGAAAACCTTAAGGACATGTATGCAGGTGACACAGATTCCAGAGAAGCATATGAAGCAGCTGAGAATCCAGTTCTCAGGGATCGGAGCCCATGGATAGACTACATGATCCAGGAGGGATTTCTATTCAGAGGCAATCAACTATGTATTCCAAATTGCTCCATGAGGGAGAATTTGCTAAAGGAAAAACACAGTGGAGGCTTAGTAGGACATTTTGGCCTCGACAAGACATTCACAAAGCTGAGCGAATCATATTTTTGGCCAAGCATGCGAGCAGATGTCAAAAGGTTTGTTGACAGGTGTCGAATTTGTCAACATTCGAAGGGCCAGAAATAGAATGCAGGTTTTTACCAACCATTGCCCATACCAGAGAGGCCGTGGGAGGCGATCAACATGGATTTTGTATTGGGTTTGTCGAGGACTCAAAGAGGAGTTGATTCTATCTTTGTGGTCGTGGATGGGTTTTCGAAGATGGAACATTTCATACCATGCCAGAAGACCAGCGATGCAACGCACATCGCAAACTTGTTTTTCAAGGAGATCGTTAGACTCCATGGATTGCCGAAAAGCATAGTTTTGGATAGGGACACTAAGTTTATTGGACATTTTTGGAGGACACTGTGGAAAAAGCTAGGAACTAACTTGGTGTTTAGTTCTGCTTATTATCCTCAGACAGACGGACAGATGAAAGTTGTCAACAGAAGTCTGGGAGATTTATTGAGAAGCTTGGTGACAGAGCACCACAACAGCTGGGATAGCGTATTACCATAGGAAGAATTCACGTACAACGATTTAGTGAATCGGAGTACAGGGAAAATCCCATTTCAGTTTGTATATGGGATACAACCGAGGGGAGTCTCTGAATTGCGGGATTCAAGACGGATTGCTACTAGCAGTGCTAGTGCCGAAGAGTTCACCGAGACAATGCAGGAACTTCACAGTCAAGTGAAGCAACGAATGATGAATTCAAATCAGGAGTATAAGCGCAGAGCAGATCAGCATCGGAGACAACTTCAGTTTGAAGTTGGTGATCTGGTTCTCGCACACTTGAGGAAAGAAAGGTTCCTGAGGGGAACATATAATAAATTGAAAATGAAGAAAATCGGGCCATGTAGAGTCCTGAATAAATTTGGGGAGAACGCCTATGAAATTGAGCTGCCAGATGGCATTGGGATATCTCCAATATTCAATGTCTCAGACTTATATCCATATAAGGCTGAGGAAGTAGGAGCTGCAGATGAACAGCTAAACGTTCAGTGGCAGAAGCAGATGCCAATTTTAGAAAAGCCGCAGATGGAATGCATACTGAATAAGCGAGTGGGCAAAAAGACCAGAAGAAAAGAATACTTTGAGTATCTGGTCAAGTGGAAGAATCACCCAGTGGAGGATGCCAGCTGGGAGACCGAATAGATGATACATAAGCATGGACACACTGTGCAGGAGCTCATGGACAGGAGCCCATGAAAATTTTCAAGCGAGGGAGTATGATGCAGGAGCATCACCCACGTCGAGCGAGCTAGTGCGAAAGTAGGAGACAGCTGGACAAGCCAACAAATTTCTTTTTGAATTTCACCTTGAGATTATTGCGCAAGTCTTTAAATGAAGACACTTAATGAAGCGCACTTTGTATATTGTAAATGGACCTTGAGAGGATAGCTCACGTCCTTAGGTAGATGAGGCAATTAATAGATTTAATGTAAGTAGATAGGAATTTAATTCTAGATTTGATAGCTTTAGAGCTCAAGAGGGGAACGAGATATAGACACCCTCCTTTTTTCATTTGTATTATTATGAAGAGCACTCAGAAGAGAAGAGAAAGCAGAGAAGTGTATGAAGAACACCCATGTACAGACATTTGAATTAATAGAAGAAAGCTTTGATTCAATTCCATGGCTATGTTATTCTCTGTGTATTGTTGACATTATGCTCATGGATGTTTTCTTCTTGTCATACATTTTCTTTTATATGCTGTGTATGCGATTTCATGGTTGAATTGAAGTCTGAAAGGGAGACATAATGAGTTTCAATTGTTTCTCTAAGTGAGCTAGAAGATTCCTGCCAGGAGTGCAGTTGAATTTGTCCACAAGGA
>ML784974.1:426960-462235 GCA_009831015.1 Picea engelmannii | reverse complement strand
GCAATATAAAAGTTCCTTCAATATTTTGCCTACAATGAATCTCCTCGATGATACCTTTCCAACAGGTTATCATACATCTAAAACAGAGATCGTATGCAAAAGTTACGACCCTAGGAAGTTGATGTACTAACTTACCCAAACAGGGCCCACATGACTTTTGGCGCTTCATCTCCCAGGGTTAGGTTTTTGGATGTCTAGGGTTTTTGGCATTCCTTCTTATTGAAAAAAGGACTTCAACGCCTCATTGTAACCATCTTCTTATGAATGAGCGCAGCCGTCACATCTCTTCTAAGAGATAAGCCACCACCATTCCAACAAGCTTGTTTCCACTGCATTTTATAGTTTTAGCTTATTTCATTATTGAATAGAAAACCAATTTTACTGTATCTTTGTTATTTTGTGTTAAGAACCTGTTAATAATCTGTATTCATTTCATTATTCTCATAAAATATGGATCATGAATGCACCATAGTATTGATCTAGAGAGATCTAGATACTCACTGAAAAAAACTGAAGTAATCTGCCACCTAGTCTTAGTTAACTGGTCTATGCAATCATCAATTAATTGAGTCACACGTGCGAAAGTGAGAGAAACACATGAAATCACAAGATATTCACCATCTTGGTCACATGCATGAGATATGCACACTCCTATTTAGGAAACCGATGTGAACATGCAATTGCTAGTGATAAAACTGAGGTTGCCATGCATGAGTGATCTTCACCCATCTAACTAAGGTGTAATTGACTCTGAATTGAAGAGGGAAGGTGCCTTATTTTGTAGGAGGCACCCTAATTTGTAGGGGAATATTCTTAGGAGATAATTATCTCATCCATGGAAATTCCTTCAACATAGGACTATCAACCTTAGGAAAATAATTACCTAGGTGAGTGTCTAATATCTCCAACACCCCTTCTGAACACTATTGGGGTGTACATGATGAATGGGTCTCGAAAAAAAATACCATGTTAGGTACCCATTATAAAATGCATCTATTAATGAGACACTGAAAAAAAAGAGGAAAGAGGGAAAACCTCATGGGAACCCCCCCCACCCCCCGAAAAAAAAAGAGTACAATGTAGAAAAAAATGAAGAAGGAAAGAAAATTGCTAAACAATTGTGTCCTTCACTCCAAGAAGATCTCACAAGAAGTGGAACTTCTACTTAGTAACTATCTTGGTGAAGATTTCTATAGTTTTTTCTACGGATGGATAATACTACAAATCGATTATCTTGTCATGAACCATCTCTCTCATGTAATGCATATGAATCTTGATGTGTTTGGTCCATTGTCACCTCACTGGGTCTCTGCAAAACTTGAGAGTACTCTGATTGTCACACCAAATGGCAGTCGTATGGTGGAACTATATGCCGAGCTTAGTGAGGAAGTTATAAATCCAAAGTTCTTAAATAGTGATGTTGACTACTCCTTTGTACTCAACCTCTGCTAACGATAGAGCAATAGATGACTGCTTTTTGCTCGACCAACAAATGGTACCAAAACCCAAACTAAGAACGTACCCAGAAGTGGAATTGTGATCTATGTTATTGCTATCCTAATCAGAATTGGTGAATCCCATGATATCCAATGCAAAACCTGCTGCATAGAAGATCCCATAACTTGTGGTGCCGTGAACATATCTGAGGATGCTCTTGAAAACCTTCCAATGTAGTTCATGCAGATCCTGCATGTACTTGGAAACTTCTCCTACTACATGTGAGGGATCCAACCATGTGTGGGTGAGATATATAAGGCTCCCCACAAGCTGTTGATACAAGGTGTTGTCCACCACTTGTGTATCCCCATCATCCTCAATATGTACCCTAGATAGGAAGGGTGTGGCTATCAATTTGCAGTCAATCATGTGGAATATAACCAATATATCCCAAGCATACTTAGTCTAATATAGCTCGATTCCTAAAGCATCCTGATTTATCTCAAGACTAAGGAAATAGTGCAGTGGACCCATGTCATCATAGAGAACATGGCGTATAGAATGTCTTTGATCATAGAAATTGTTGAGACAAAACTTCATGTGATCAGGTGGTGATAAACATAGATAACTAGGATCAACAAGGAGTCTGATGGTTTTAGCATGTAGATGTTCAGATCTGATTTGCATATAACAAAATACTAAGAAAGAAATTAGGCATCCATCTTCGCATACCATTCTCTAAGCACTTTCTTGAGGCCATAAAGTGACTTTTTCAATCGACATACTAAGGATGAGTTATGTATGAACCCCTAGGGATGGTCCATGTAAATATCCTTTGAGATATCCCCATGAATAAAGGCATTCTTCATGTCCATATGGTGAACTTACCATCCCGTGGTTGTTGTAATGGTAAGGGACAATCGAATGGAATCCATCTTTGCTACAGGAGAAAAGTTCTCATCATAGTCTATCTCATGGATCTGTTGGAAACCTTTGGAAACCAATATTTCCTTATACCTGCTCACCTATCCATCTATTTCCTTCTTGGCCCTGTAGACCCATCCACATCTGACAAGATTCCTGTATGAATGAAGTAGACTCATTTGCATATGACAAGCATGACGACTTCCCAAAAGGGATTCCATGAAACCTCTACATAGGTCTGCAAGTATGAAGCTATAACCATATATAAATGCATGGGAATCATTGGTTCAATAGCTTTGAGTGCATGAGGAGGATCCTCAAACTGAGACCTCATCCTCCTATGATCTGTTGGATACCCCACAATGTCTCCTGCTTCCTGTAAGGTGGTCTGTGCCCACTTAGGCATATGTGGTGGCTCAACATTTGCATGCCCATTATCTTTCAAATCATATTTGGAGATCAGATCTAAACCATGATATAAGTGAGTGGATTGATCATCATTGATGTCTGGTGCAAGCAGTGGCATAGAGGTATCTGCATGTTTCTTTGATGGTGCATGCAAGGGAGTTTCCTTAAACTGAACACTGCTCTCAATGATGAGCCTATCAGTCGAGGGATCAAATAACCTGTAACCCTTCACACCATCTGGATATCCCACAAATATGCATGTGGTACTCTATAGATCTAATGATTTCCTCTTTTCAGAGGGTATGTGGGCCCATACACATGATATAAATATTCGAAAGTGGGTGACTTCTGGTTTTTTGTTGCTCCATGCCTCAAAGGGAGTTTGATCCTTGACAAAACTATGAGAAGATATGTTCTGAATGTGATTAGTTCAGCTAAGTGCCTCATCCCAAAGCTTGGGTGATAAATATCTTAGATGCAACATACAAGTGGCCATCTCCTTGAGGGATCTTTTATTCCACTCAGTTACTTCATTCTACTATGGAGTGTAAGGTACCATGTATTGCAACTATATATCTTCCTTTGAACAAAGATGTTGGACATCTCAGGTCACATATTCCCCCCCATTGTCTGAGCAAAGGATTTTGATATTTCTCCCAAAATGAGTCTTTGCATGTGCTTTGAAGTCTTTGAGATTCTCAGAAACACAAGTGTATCATGAGAAATCATCAACAAATGTAATCACATACCTTGCTTTGTTGATGGACGAATGAGGAAAGGGTCCCATTAGATCATTTTGGATGAGATCCAAAAGAGAGGAGGCCCTCCAAGCCTTCCCTTTCTCAAACTTCTCTTGAGGATGTTTTCCAATTCCACATCCTTGCAATATACCAGATGAATAATAATATGTGGAACAAAAATATTTAGCAAGAAGTAATGGAACAACCAGATTATAGCTAGAATAATACTAGAATAACACTAGAAAGAGAACCTTTATTAGAGATAACAATGTTCACTTGCCTCTTCGAGGGGGAAACCTCCAACAGAGAATATATCTATTACAATAAAATCCAAGAAAAAAATATCCAATGCCTCCTCTTATTTATACTAATTCTACCTTCTTAGGAAACTTCTAGAGGAAGATCTTTCTAGAAGCGAAAGCTTCTATTAGGTCGTCTTACATTGACTTATTATCCTTTATTTATTAGGCCTTATTAACTAATGTCAGCCTTTATTACATAGAAAACATATCCTACTAACTAATGACCCATGGAGGGGTTAGGATCAGATGTTAACATACCCTCTCCCTTCAAAAGTAGCCTTGTCCTCAAGGTTGCAGGTGCGAAAACTGCTGGAGTATAGCCATTGGTTCCCATGTTTCATCCTCTGGTGATGTGTCCTTCCACTGGATCAACACTTCTTTGATAGTTCTGCCATGCAATTAATGTTCATAGTGATTGAGGACTACATATGGTTGGAGCCAAAGGGATCCTTCTTCATTTAATTCTGGAAGGATGGTTTGGACCCTACAATTCTATCCCACCACTTTCTTCAGACAAGAAACATGGAACACCGGATGGATTTTGGAAGTAGTCAGAAGGGCCAATTTGTAGACCACTGAACCAATACGCTTGATGATATGATAGGGCCCATAAAACTTGGGTGCCAACTTGTGATGTCCCTGGGATTTGAGAGATTTTTTCTTGTAAGGTTGGAGCCTAAGAAACACCCGATTTCCTTCCCAAAAAACCATTTCTGAACGATGTTGGTCCGCTTGTTTCTTCATGCAATTTTGGGCCATGTGGAGGTTATCCTTCAGATCCAAGAGGGTGGTTGTGAAACCTTTTATAACTGTATCAATATATTGGACCTTTGATGTGATTTGAATATAGGTAGTGATTGTAGGTGGGCGTTGTCCATATACTACTTCATATGGGTTCATTTTAGTGGTCGTATGATAGAAATTATTGTACCACTATTCTTCCAAGGGGAGCCATTGTACCCATTGGTTTTATTTGTTCAAAGAAAAACACTGCAAGTAGGTTTCCAAACATTTTTTGACCACTTTCATTTGGTCATCATACTGGGGATGATAGGCCATGATCATGTTTAGTTGGGTGCCCTGGAATTTAAACAACTCTTTCCAAAATGTGCTTGTGAAAGAGGGGTCACAATCAGATACAATAGAGGTGGGCATGCCATGTAACTTGAAAATATGATCAAGGAACACTTGTGCTACTAGTGCTAGTGTGAAAGGGTGGGGTAAGGCAAAAACATTAGCATACTTAGAGAGGTAATCAACCACCACCATGATGATGTACTTGTTCCTTGCTTTAGGAATGCCCACTATATAATCCATCGTGATTTCTATCTATATAGAATATGGAATGGTAGGCTTTATGGGGCACCTAGAGACTTGGTAGTTTCACCTTTATTACATTGGCATACCTCAAATTCTGTGACAAAGTGAAGGATTTCTTCATTCCTACCCAGAAAAAAGAACAACGAGCACAAGCATATGTGTTTTGGAATCCTGAGTAACCTGCAATAGTTGATGAGTGCAACTCATTTGAGAGTTGTGTCTTGAGTGATGAGGAGGGTGAGAGAACCAGTCGATCCTTATATATGAGAATATTTTCTTGCCAAGTGTATTGATCAAAAAATGAAAGGTATTAATAACAAATTTACATTAACTTGATTCTCATGAATGATTAAAGAGTTTAGACATGATAAACCATGTTGCAAATAAGAGAAGAGAACAACCATAAGAAATAGAAATAGACACAAAGAACTTGTTAACGAAGTTCACCAATGTGTGGCTACGTCTACGGGCCCGCTTCCAATTGGAGGACCGCTTTATTGATCTTTAATGCTCAAGTTCTCTTTACAATGACTCTTTGTTGTTACAAATAGGCTTCTGATATGCTATACAATACCTCCTTGTTCATATGCACTCATGCCTCAACAATCTCCTTTCAAAACATGACTCAATGCCCCTCAAAACATGAGAAATGGGCCATTAACTCAAACTCCTCTTTACATTCCCTACATAAAAGTACCCCCTCAAGTTCAAAAAGCCTAGTTTATATAGTTTTTAGGCTCATTTAGAGAAGCCCAAATGATCTAGCCTCTTTTTGGGGTCAAATCCCCCTCCAAATAGCTAAGAAATATCCAAAAATGCCCAATCTGGGCCAAAACTATAGCAAATTATCCACTCTATTAAAAAAATTAAATGTATCCCCTAAAGGCTGGGCATGCACCCCCTTTGCAAGGTCATATGGGATCATATGGACAAGCACCACCCCCCTAAAGGTTGCGTGTTGGACCCTCTTCCATTGGCTTCTAGATTCATGGTGCGTTCATAGGACCAGGGTCCGATTAGTCGGGATAAGCCCCCCACCGATCAACCCTCGTTGTGGTCACCACCCCGAGTCACATGGCGGTCAGGTGCTATTCTGGTGGACCACTGTGCCTTACTCCTGGTCACGTGTTGTATAGAGCCGAGCCTTTGTGTGGTGGGTGTATGGACAGGTAACAAAAACCGCGGGCTGGGGCTAGACCCTAGCTCCCTTTCTGCCTTCGCCCATACCATATGCAACGTTAACTATTTAATTGCGCCATTGGTTAACAAGTCACACCACAGACGGGTTGGTACCCAGCCTGCCCAAATTTCTTCCCCGTGTCAGAGGTCTCGAGGTCGACTCCAATGGAGTCCAACATACCGTTTACAACTGCCAAAAAATGACGGGGTGCCACCTGGCAACCCATGTTTGGGCCACGTGGCACCATTTTAACTCGCCCATAAAGGTGACACTTGTTAGGCATTGATTGGACCACGTCTGCCACCTGCCCACTCAACATTCCACTTCTCTTCCACGTCACTGTACGGTCATCTTCCACATGTAACGATGCCACGTTAGAATGACATCATGCTGATGTCAGTGTTGAATTTTTTCCTATTAACTATTGACTTTTTGCATGTTTGGGTATCCGATCAGAGTGTGATAACTTTCACATATGGTGTCCATTTGAGGAAGTAAATATATGGTTAGAATCGACGCGACGAGCCAGACATAGTGGATTTGGTTTCATCCGATTATGAGAACTTTCAGTTTTGATCATTTTTTGGACTTGAGAATACTCTTGGATCAATCCTCCCCACTTGGAAGATTTTGGACCACCAAAAGTCTGGTGTCAGTTTGTAAATAAGTGAGGATACTGTGCCCTCACTTCTACAGTCTCCATCCACTTGGTATGACTTGGATTTGTGCCCTTCAATCCCACTCGAAGATACTCCACATCGCCCCTGCAAGAAGTACGAACTCTTTTGTACAAAATGGTGTCTTCCTGTAACTCATTCATATACTCAGGATACAAATCTTCTATGGAAGGAATATGAACATTCTCCCCTTGATCCTTGATCATAGGAGGCTCATAAAATATAAATTTTTCCACATTTACAACTGAATAAACTTGCATATATGGAGGCAATACTAACCAAAAAGCATTAGTACCAATCTTGTCTAAAATTTTGAAAGGACCATAACGAATTGGTTTTATCTTTTTACCTTCTCCTTGCATTCTTTCCTGGTTTATGTATAACCATACTTGATCTCCTACTTTGAACTGATGATCAACTCGATGCATGTCATGTATTTCCTTGTACTTGGCTTGACTTTTCTCCACTGTTCCTGTACCACCTGATGAATCAATTGGATCCATTCAATGAACTTTGTATCCCTGTCCACATCACTTTGTCTTTCTACTGCAATGTCTTTCCCAAAGACAAAATCCAAAGGATATTTTGGCAAGTATCCCAAAGATGTTTCAAATGGAGATATCTGAGTAGAATAATGCTTGGCTCGATTATATGCATGTTGCACATAACACACATGTTCATCCCAAAGCTTAGGATGTTTGTTGCAATATGCCCGAAGTAGATGCACTACTATTCTGTTCACCACCTCTGTCTGCCCATCCGTCTGTGGATGAAATGTTGTGCTCTTCTTTAGTATGGTGTCCATAAGTTCCCACAAGCTTGACCAAAATTTCCCCATGAACCTAGAGTCTCGATCGGATACAATAGAAGTAGGTAACCCAAAATGAACCCATACATTTTCAAAGAACATTTGCGTTGTTTGTTTAGCTATGACTTGATTTTTACAAGGAATTAGAACACACATCTTACTGAACCTATCTACAACTACATACAAGTAATCATTACCTTTCCTAGACATAGGAAATTCCCCCACAAAATCCATAGATACAATTTCCCATGGTCTAGAAGGAATAGGAAGTGGAGTGTACAATCCTTTTACATACTTGGACACATTTTCATGCATTCAAGGCCAATAAAAAAGCCTTTATAACTAAGCAATTGTTTTGTCTACACCAAAATGTCATGCTATAAGAAAAGTATGTGCCTCCCTGATTACATGGACTCTTTCACTTTATGGAATACATAACTTTCCCAAATGATACAAAAGTTTGTCTTTAATATGATAATTCAATTCTTCTGATCTTTTACCATGACTTAACGTTGCATAGAATTCCCTAAAATCCTTGTGCTCAACATATTGTTCAATGTAACTTTCATGAGTAATGGAATTGTGCTTAAGGATTGTAGCAATTGTACTAGGAGGCCTTGATAACATATCATCAACTTTTTTTTTTTTTTACTGGGGGAATCAGAAACTCGCGGTTCTCGTACTCGCATGACACGGGGTCGATCCCCAGGTGGCTACCACTATAACCCCAGGTGCAACCACCCAGCCTGCAAGAATGGTGCATGAGTAAGTCCGGGTGAGAATCGAACATGAGATTTCATTTACAAATTTCCTTCCATTTACACGACACTTGCCAATCCATCTACACTCGTGCGGGCACATATCATCAACATTATTATGAATGCCCTTTTTATATTTGATGACCAAATGAAACTGCTGTAAAAATCCCATCCATATAAAATGCCTTGATTGTTGTAGCTTAGTTTGTGATTGTAGATACTGTAATGGTTGGTGATCAATATGTATTATTGTTTCTTTACCCATTAAGTAATGTTTCCACTTTTTAACACTTTGTACTAAAGCATAAAATTCTTTATCATAGGTTGGATAGTTAATTACTGTTGTAGTGAAGGTCTTAGAATGATAACATATGGGCCTTTTGTGCTACATCAACACTTCCCCATGGCATAGTCAGTTGCATCGGTTTCAATTTCAAAAGACTGTTGGAGATATGACAATGCTAGAACATGAGCTGTACTAATCTTCAAAGTTCACTTTCAAAGTATTGAAAGCCTTTTGTTGGCTTCCTCCCCACTGGAATCTCCTTTTCACACTTGTCAAAGCAAATAAAGGAGCTACAATTAGAGAGAAGTTTGTAATAAACTTCCTCCAATACTGTGTTGCCCCCATGAAGCTTCTTAATTCTGTTACATTTGTAGGCATTGGCCAATTTAAAATTACCTCAACTTTAGAGGGATCAATCTTGAGTTCTCCACCCCCTACAATGTAACCCAAATATACAAGAGATGTTTTGCCAAATTCACATTTTGACAACTTTACAAAAATTTTCTCTCTTTGCAACACTGAAAGTATCTGCCTAACATGGTGGACATGCTCTTCCCTGGTCCTACTAAAAATAAGAATATCATCTAAGTAGACTATTACAAAATCATCAATGAATGGCCTAAACACATCATTCATAACTCACATAAAAGTAGCAGGTGCATTAGTAAGACCAAATGGCATCACTAACCATTCAAATAATCCTTGTTTTTTTTTTAAATAAAATTTCCATATATCTTGTTCAACAACTCTGATTTGATGATAACCACTTCTTAAGTCTAACTTAGTAAAATAAACCCCATGTTTCAATTGATCTAATAAATCATCAATGTGAGGAAGAGGGTAACAATTTTTTACCGTGATCTTGTTCAAGGCTCAGAAGTCCACGCACATGCGTCATGTGCCATCTTTCTTTGGAACCAGGATGATAGGTGACCCACATGGAGAAGAACTTGGTTTGATGACCCCTTGTTCAATCAACTCTTGTACCTATTTCTTTATCTCAACATTTTCCAAAACTGATAACCTATACATTCCAATGTTAGGAAGAGGAACATCCTGTTGCAATTGTATCTCATGTTCAACTTGTCGTTTTGGAGGTAATCCTTTTGGGACTTGAAATATATCATCATAGTCAGAAACAATTCTAACTAAGTCATCTTTAAACTTTGTATCACAATATTTGAAAGTATCAATTCCGACAGTTTCCTTTTCTTTTACAACCATTAGTAAATATCTTTTACTGACATTTAAAATTCTCTTCATTTCCCCTGAGTTGATTAGTGATAGATTCAATTTCTTCTGATGAGCCCTTACAACATATTATTTTCCATCTTTAGTTAATTGATACTTATTGTCTTCATTATAGAATATTTCCTTTATATCATACATATATGGACTCCCAAGTACAATACCACATATATCTAGTGGAACCGCATCTAACTCAACCTCATCTATAAATTGTGAATTCATAGAAGACTTTAGGACACATTGTCTATTCACTTGCAACTGATTATCATTATGAATCCATCCTAAAGGATATGGTTTCTTATGAGGTTTAGTGATTAATCCCAAATTTTTAACAATTGTCTCTGATATCAAATTTACTTGTGAGGCACTGTCAAACAAAGTATCAATTTTTGTATGTTTGGAAATTACTTTTATATGAAAAAGTTATGTTCATTTGATCTCATCAACTTCATTATCAACTTTTAAAGACTGAACTGAAGAACTTGTACTAGCTTCAAATTTTTTACCTTTGATTCCCGTGACTATGACCTTAGTCTCATATCCCGAATCAGACCCCAAATATGTTTGAACTATTGCAGTAGTCTTTGGCTTCCCTTTATTTCCAAACTTTGTTGGTTTCAATTCTGGGTGAAGGATCCAACAACAATCCTCACTATGGCCTTCTTTCTTACAATGAGTGCATGTAGGTTTTTCCTTCTTCACTGTATTAATTTTCTTCCCTTTGAAATTCTCTTTACCCTTGCCTTTGAATTTTCCTTCAGTAGGTTTAAATGGTTTTACAAAATCAACATTTACATTCTTGCCTCTAGATTCAATATGAGTTGCTTGCACACATACCTCATCTAAGATATTTGGATTAAACATAATAATGGCATGTCGTAAATAGCTATGCAAACCACCTATATAGTTAAGCAATGTCTCTTGAGTATCCAATGGTATTCCCAACAATAAAGCTCTTTTTCAAAATTCCCGTGTATAACTTTGAACAATTTGTCCTTTTAACTGCCTAAAGTTCCACCATGACATAATAGCTTGTTGCATATAAGCTAGAGGATAAAATTTATTTCATAATGCAAGTGAAAAATCAAGCCATGAAGAGAGAGTCTTACCGAACTTTTTAAGATCATGTTTAGTCCTTCTTTCCCACCAAACAAGCGCAGTTCCTCCCATCTTGAGACTAGCAAGTTGGATCATAGTCTCCTCATCTATGATTTTCTGTATCCTGCAATACACTTCAATTTGTCTTATCCAATTATATAACTTTTCTGCATTTAGTTCCCCATCATACAAAGGAAACTCAAACTTAACATCAAGCTTTAAAAAAGGCATGTTAGACTTATGCTTATGTGTATGTTTTTGTATAGTATGGGTAGTAGAATGAGAACTACCATTTGAAGTAGAACTTGAAGAAGAAGGAGAAGAAGGTGGTGAAGGAGGAGTCTTTGAATATTCTCCTTTCTCTTTACTTTTATCATTCATAAAAGTTTCTCCTAGAATAGGTTTCTTTCTCTCCAAGAAATCATCATATAACACTTTGACCATTTCGGACATGGAGAAAAATTCTTCTTCGAATTTTCTAGTTCGTGGAGAAGTTTCTCCTTCTGAAGCCATTCTTTTCTTCCTCAACACTCATTCTATCTCTGAAATGAATTCAGCCAAATATCCTTCTCCTCTCCGAGATTTGGATCTTGTGAGCATCCAATCCTGCACTTGTTAAACCTTCCAATACAACCAAAAGCTCTGATACCAAAATACTTGATCAAAAAATGAAAGGTATTAATAACAAATTGACATTAAATTGATGCTCATGAATGATTAAAGAGTTCAGCCATCATAAAACATGTTGCAAATAAGAGAAGAGAACATCCATAAGAAAGAGAAATAGACATAAAGAACTTGTTAACAGAGTTCACCAATGTTCTCAAGTGTGGAGGACCTTTTTATTGATATTTAGTGCTCAAGTTATCTTTACAATGGCTCTTTGCTGTTACAAACAGGCTTCTGATCTACTGTAAAATACCTCCTTGTGTAGATGCACTCATGCCTCAACAATATCCTCTCAAAATATGACTCAATTCCCCTCAAAACATGATAAATGGGCCATTAACTCAAACTCCTCTTTACATTCCCTGCATAAAAGTACCCCCTCAAGCTAAAAAAACTTGGTTTATATAGTTTTTAGGCTCAGTTAGGGAAGCCCAACTTCCCACAAATATTTGGCCTCTTTT
The DNA here is from genome assembly GCA_009831015.1 of Picea engelmannii. NCBI lineage: Eukaryota > Viridiplantae > Streptophyta > Pinopsida > Pinales > Pinaceae > Picea > Picea engelmannii. Next base: position 449,919 of record ML784974.1, on the reverse strand, counting down.
TGGAGTCAAATCCCCCTCCAAATGGCTAAGAAATCTCAAAAAAGGCCCAATCTAGGCCAAAACTATAACAAATTATCCACTCTGTTAAAAAAATTAAACTTAGCCCCTAAAGGCTGGGCACATGCCCCCTTTGCAAGGTCGTATGGGATCATATGGCCAAGCACTATCCCCCTAGGGGCTACGCGTTGGCCCCTCCTCCACTGGCTTCTGGATTCATGGCACGTTCATAGGACCAGGGTCCGATCGATCGGGATAAGCCCCCCGGCGATCGACCCTCACTGTGGTCACTGCCCCGAGTCACATGGTGGTCAGGTGCTATTCCGGTGGACCCCCGCGCCTTACTCCTGATCGTATGTTGTATAGAACCAAGCCTTTTTGTGGTGGGTGTATGACTAGGTAACAAAAACCGTGGGCTGGGGCTAGACCCCAGCCCACTTTCTGCCTCCGTCCATACCATATGCAACTTTAACTATTTAATTGCACAATTGGTTAACAAGTCACACCGCAGGCAAGTTGGTACCCGACCTGCCCAAAGTTCTTCCCTATGTTGGAGGTCTCAAGGTCGACTCCAATGGAGTCCAACATACCTTTTACAACTGCCAACAAAGGACGGGGTGCTGCATGGCAACTCATGACTGGGCCACATGGTACCATTTAACTCACCCATAAAGGTGACAATTGTCAGGAACCGATTGGACCATGTCTGCCACCTGCCCAATCAACATTCCACTGCTCTACCACATCACTATACGGTCAGATGCCACATCATCATGACGTAATCCTGACATCAACGTTGACTTTTTTCCTATTGACTGTTGGCTTTTTGCCTGTTTGGGAATTCGACCAGAGTGCGATAAATTTCGCATATGATGTTCTTTTGAGGAAGTAGATATATGGATGAAATCTACACAATGAGCCGGACACAATGGAATTGGTTTCGTCAGATTTAGAGAACTTTCATTTTTGAGCATTTTTTGGACTTGATGATCCTCTTGGATCATGTATCCAATGGGAGGATTAGGGTCCTCCTAAAGGAGATAAATTAGCTTGGAGAGAGTTGGGTGTGTTAGCCACTCTTGTCATACTTCTTCAATCCAATCAAGGACTGGTAATGACAAGGCAAAGAGGGATTTGTATTCCTTAGGTTGGCATGATAATGCATCAACTACTATATTATCTTTTCCCTTTTTGTATATAATTTTATAATCACAACCCAACATTTTGGTCAACCACTTATTTTTTCTGGGGAGGATAGTCATTGATCCAAAAAATATTTCAGACTATGGTGATCTATTTTGATCTGAAAACAACGTCCCAAGAGATATGGCCACCATGTGTGCACCAGATGGAGAATGGCCATCATTTCTTTTTTATATGTAGATCTTCCCAAATTGTTTCCACTCAATGCTTGGCTACTAAAGGCCAAAGGTCTACCATCTTGTGAGAGCACTGTGCCTATACCAGTGCCATAAGCATTTGATTGCACCACAAAGGTTTTGTTGAAATCAGGTGCTACTAGGACAAGAGTAGTGCACATGGCCCACATGGCCCTCTTTAATTATGTGAAGGATTGCTTAGCAACAAGTGACCAATGAAATGCATTCTTCTTAAGAAGGCCAGTCAATGGCTTAGAAATTTTTCCATAATGGTGGAAAAATTTCTTATAATATCCTGTGAGACCAAGAAAACCCCTTAGGTTCTTTAAGGTATTGGGTCACGAACATTCCTGCATAGCTTGTATCTTTTTAGGGTCCACTTTGACCCCTTCTCGACTGACAATGTTTCCGAAGTATTCCATTTCACTGGCTCCAAATGAAAATTTGGTGTTTTTGACAAACAATTGATTTTCCTGTAGAAAGTGAAGGACTTTGTGCACATGGAGAAGGTGGCTATCCCAAGTGTATTTATAAATGAGTATGTCATCAAAGAATACCAATACAAACTTCTGAAGGTAAGGTTTCAATCATTTATTCATGAGACTTTGGAAGGTGGATGGGGCATTCCAAAGGCAAAAAGGCATGACCAAGAATTCATAATTTCCTTCATGAGTTTTGAAAGCAATGTTCAGAATATATGCCTCTTTCATCTGGTTTTGTTGATAGCCTGAGTGAAGGTCTAATTTGGTGAATACACTGGCACCTTGGAGTTCATCCAATATATCATCGATGACATGAATGGGAAACTTATCTTTGATGGTTAGTGCTGATATTATGGTAGTTGTGGGAGGTATTTACCTCCACGTGAAAGCCTAACGAGAACAGAATATTCCGGGAAGCAAGAAGAAGCCCTAATGAGTTGGCTAATAACCCTAGAAGACAAGTCAACTCAAGAGGATAATTTGTATTAGGTTATTAGCCTCCAAGAGAAGAAGTCAACCAAAATAAATATTATATACTAAGTAAATAGGCACCCAGAATGAGAAGTCGGCCCAGGAAGTTAGCCATAATTAGTATAAATACAGGAGGCCAGTCTTCATTCTAGCAGACATTCTCAGAATTGCAGAGCTCACTTGTGCGCACTGTAGTTAGCCAGTTTGTGCACAAGTTTGGAGGAGAAGTTGATGTTGTAGCTGTTTCAACTAGAAGATTACGTTTTGGTTTGGAATATCTCTTGGTTATGATTTGGACTATCTAATCAGCTCTTGTTTTGTGCACTATTCTTGGAGAAAGGTGTGCTACCATTTTTTTGGATATCTAGCCTAGGGTTTGCTTCCAGAGTGATTCTCTATCAAGGTTAAGGTGCTCCGAGGGTGGCTTTGACCTATGGTTGGGTGACAATATTGATGTTGTCTATGGTAAAACGAACACATCCATCATCATCTAACAGTTAGTTTATTCAGGGCACGAAAATTAGGGCACATGCTCCAAGTACCTTCTTTCTTTAATACCATCACCACTGGTGAAGAATATGGGCTAGTACTAGGGTGAATTACCCTCACCTCCAATAATTCCTATACCATATTTTCTATTTCATTTTTCTAAGAAAATGGATATCTATAGGGACGCACATTGGGGGGTTGAATTCCCGGAAGGAGAGGGATGATATGATCATGCTCACCCCTGGAGGGAGGTATGGTTGTGGGAATATCAAAGACCTAAGGGTACTTGTCAAAGATGAGTTGTAGGCTGGGAGGAACTACCCGAGAGGCTTGTTTAGTGACCTGCATGACATTAAATTGAGAAATCACACCATGGTGGCCTTTCTTCAACAATTTTTCCATCCTATGAGAGATGATAATTTCAGGAGAGCTCGCTTGGAGACCTCAGAGGGTATAGGAGTGAGCATCTTGGGTGAAACTCATATATAATTTTGGATAATCCATTATGATTGGCCCCATATTGTGAAGCCATTCAACTCCTAATATAATATCACAACCATCCATGGCAATAGAGAACATATGGGTTTTCAGAGTATAATCACCCATTTGGAGTTTGGCATTATCACAATGCCCCCCACACTTCATAGTACCACCATTAGCGACGAGGATTTGAAAATTAGAAACAGGGTGGAGAAAACAATGGATATCATGAGTAATCATGCGATGAATAAAATTATGGGTGCTACCATTATCAATCAACACCACCATCGATCAATGTTTGATGTAGCCCTTGAGATTCAATGTCTACGGGGCCAAAATACTTGAGAGTGCATGAAGCGATATGATGGGTTCCTTGGGTTCCATATGGGTTACAACTACAACTTCGACGTGATCACTTGGTGGCACCTCATATAACTCATGAGCCTCATCTGATGGGATGTCTTCAAAAGGATATGAAGTGGATGCATCAATTTGAAGAACTTTTGTTCTCTACATTTATTCCCTAGTGAATACTTTTCATCACAATAGTAGCAAAGTCCTTTCTTGTGACATTTCGCCATTTTAGTTGGAGATACTTTTAGGACCTTCAATTTTTGTGTCGAAGCTGAGTGAGCCCTGGGGTGAGGATGGTTGAGAACGAGAGCCTTCATGGGTGGGGCCTGAAGGATGGTCAACACTTTCTTTATTAATTGACATGACTGCAACCAGGTAGTGGGATGATGCATGCTCACATGAACCTGGATAGATTCCTTTAAGTCATTGATAAAACATTCAAGGTAAAATGCATCAGATAAGCCCTCAATTCGGATAGTCAATTGTTCAAATGTTGTGATGAAATCTTTGACTGATCCAGTTTGGCGCAACTTAGTGAGTTTACCCAAAAAATGTGATTCCCTATCAAAATGGGCACAAACTGCTTTAGTGAATAGGTTCTAAGTGGGATTTCCTAGATAACATTTCTTATGCCACTGCGACCACTGGCATCATTATTGATCTAGGTACAAAACCTCTACATGGAGTTTGGTCTCATCATCCCAAATATTATGGAGGGAGAAGTATTGTTCCATTTGAGAGACACACCCTATTGGGTTGCATCCATCAAATTTATGCACGTTAACTTTGGGATCCTTATTCCAAGAGTGTGGAGAACCCCAAGGGGAGTCAGAGGAATGAGTATGCTCATAATGGGAATGTTGAGGGTCCTATGCATTGGGTTCTACCTGCTTACCTTTTGTGAATTGCTACATGGATTCACATATGGATGCTTGGATTTTTGCAAGGAGGGAGTTGTTGATTTTTGTTTGTATGGTAGTGGGGATGGATCCCATTTGAGATTCTAAGCTGGACAACCTAGTATACCAGTCTTCTTGGGTTTGAGCTCTGGTGGTCGGCATGGTAGCGAATTAGGTAGTATATGAGGTGGAGGGAAGGCAATAGGGACCAAAAAAAGTGACATATACCTGGGTGATCAGGACAAATAGAGGATTCCAATGGGATTTGTGTCAAATAAGGGTGTCTCAGAAAGGGGTGGGACCACACAGAGAAAAAAAGGATTAAAATTGAAGGGTACCACTGTGATCATAATGAAGAGAGGAATGCAATGGACTAGGTTACAAATAAGGGTGCTGACAGGCCCTATACTTTTTTTTTTAACTCCTACAGAGTTACACTTTGAGCTAAATAATACTACAGTGATGAAATGGCCAAATGTTTAACATGAAGAAATGTGTAGGAATTATGCAACAAGAATGTAGGAGACACATTTTCATGACAATAAATCTTGTTCGTTATGTTTATTTTTTCGTCCCAAGGGTTAGGGTATTCAAGGTTTCTACAGACAATGGTTTTTCCTGTGTTATAGCTCTCTGATCTACGTGCGGGGTCCAAAAGTAGTAATCGAGCCAATATCTCAGAGAACCAACTAAGGAGACTAGACCGTGCGATTAGCCATACTACTCAACTACCCAGGTACCCGAGAGTATCTTCTCAAGTGCTATTCTTCATGGCACTATAACAGTCAGCTGACCGATTGGCTTATCTATGGAGGGCTTCATGATATCTAGGCCATTCTGTATACAAGTGTTGTTTGATGTGCTACCACTCAAAGGGGTACCAATAGGGGTTACAAGGGTGGCCAACAATGTGCGCTTAAGTACCACTTGTATTTCCTGCGTGTATGAGTCCCTGACCACAGGTTTATGCACAGAGTGACAAATCTTTGTAGCTTAAAGAYGTCGGAATACTTCTCTACTCTGAAAAAAACTTTACCCCACAAGTTTTTCCCAGAAAAGAGATCTGATACCACTTGTAATATACRAGATGAATAATAATATGTGGAACATAAATATTTGACAAACAACAATGGAACAACTAGATAATAGCTAGAACAATACCAGAATGACACCAGAAAGAGCWYYTTTATTAGAGATAGCAATGTTCACTTGACTCTTCAAGGGTGAAACCTCCAGCAGAGCAGAGCTCTATTAAAATAAACTCCAAGACATAAATTTCCAATGCTTCCTACTCTTATTTACACTAATTCTACCTTCTAAGGAAACTTSTAGAGGAAGATATTTCTAGAAGCAGAAGCTTCTATTAGGTCTTCTTACATTGACTTATTCTCCTTTATTTATTAGGCATTATTAACTAATGTCAACCTTTATTACATAGAAAACATATCCTACTAACTAATGACCCATGGAGAGGGGTTAGGATCGGATCCTAACAATCCTTGACAAAATCCTTTTTAAAAGTGTTTGTTGGGAAAGTTGGTTACCATATCCTGTTTACATAGTTGCTACATGTATTTGAAGTTTAGTTGGTCAAATCTCTCGTGCCATAATATACTTGTATCATCAAGATGCATTAGTAGTAAAGCAAAATCATATTTAGCAATGAATTTATTGAAATTATACAAACGATATTGGTGGTTTACCTCACCAACAACAACTATGGAGTTATCAAGCATATCAGATATGGTTACTGAATTAGGTGTAAACTCCACTCTTTTTCCTATACCAGAATGCGTTATCTGATAAATTGAAAGACAATTCACAGAGAGTTTTGGAACATCCAAGACGTTCTCAAAAATTCTGTGTTGGAGTTCTACTCTTCCTTTGCCAATGACCTCAATTGGGGTATCATCTCCCATGAGGATAGGAGGGCCCATGCATGTAGAAATAGAAGATAATTTTTGTTGTTGTTGCTACCATATGATGGGATGCGCCTAAATCTAATATCCATGCATCAAGAGAATACTTAATGACAATCAATTCATGAGAGTTACCTCATTTTATTAGTGCTTGATCTTCTGACTTCTTCTTGGAAGCTTCGAGAATCTGATCCTCAAGGTTGTTCTTCTAAAGAATATGCGCCATTTGATCAATTTGTTTCTTCGTGCATGTCAATTCAGGATGATATCCTTGGTTGTAGTAACTGCATTTGTTCTTCCCTTTATTTCCTTTTCCACCTTTGGAACCTGAACAATCATCGAAGGGTTTGGAGTGTCGTTTCTTCTTTGGCTCTACATGCACCTTTCCCTTTCTTTTCTGCTTGGACTTTGAATTGGAAGTGTTGTTTATTTCATGCACAACAAGTGCATGCACATTTGGTCCCTTGATTATCCCCATTTTTATGATATTGTCTTGCTCATGCATGAGGGATTCAATAGATTGATCCAATGTTGATATTTTCTAGGTTGCTTCTGAAGTGAATCTATTTGTATGGAATGATGAGATGAAAACAACATAATCCAGACCAAATTTTTCCAAGATAGAAAGGATTAACCAATTTTGTTGAGTGGATTTGTCTATTCCACATCCCATTAGATGAAGGAGGAGGTACTTGAACTTCGTAAAAAAGTCCTAGTTGTTTTCAAAATTCCTCGGATCTAAGGAATTCAGCTCGACCTGTTACGAGGAAAATCTCTCTATGTCTAGGGGAAAACCACAACAGACAAATCTACACCCATAAATCAAGTCTAATCTCAAGTATGCTATATAAATGAAGTCATAACAAGAGAAGTCTAGAATCCTACCTCGTCTGGAAGTTCGAAGAAGATCATCATTGAGCACATGACCCAAAGCTTTATACCTACAACTTGTCCTCAACAACCAAGATACACAAGCATGTGGAAATGATATATAATGTTAGGATGTAAATTATCATAATCCATTAACATACATAAGAAATATTTCCATGGAAAAAAATACAAATATTTTCCAGATAAAAATTGGATGAGAAAAGAGTATTTCTATTAATGTAATCAACATAAGTACATAAGTGACAAACTTCTGTAACAACACATATCAGAACCGAGAAACTAAGTCGCTCCAGCTGGGCCTCCACCACTTCAATCCTTCACAAAGGAAAATTCACACGTAGTAGGAGTCAATGAAGTTTTCCTTCACAAGATAGGAAGAGCTTGGGTGATCAACACAAGAAGTTCATACTTTCAAGGACAAAGGGATGCATAATCAATTGAGGTGAAATTTCTCTGGATTGTCTTTGCTCTCAACAATGAATTCTTCAAGGCTTGGATATGGCTCAATTTATAGCCTCCAAATGGAATTGAAGGGTCGATTCAGAGCATTTCCAATATATGGAAGGTGAGGGATCATAGATCTCGTGACATGGCATGGAAATCCGACACATTTTTTATTTTTTGAGCACCAAAACCGATGTATGCGGGCTATAATGGAGCAGCCCACATACATACGTGAGATATATAACTGACAGGTCATGTACATGGAAAAAAAATGTGTATTTTTATCTCTGGAGTGGACAAAAAAGGGGGAATGAATTCTGCAGAGGGAAACGAAAGGACATCAAAGAAAGATGCATGGTGTTAGCACTTTGTAAATTTTGTCTGGCTGAATAGACAAACGCTAGAGGCAACTATTTCAACCAGCTTTAGAGCTGAGGCACTAGCCTACTCAACTCATAGAGGGCTCTCTCATGTCACTTGATATAGCTATGGAAATCGATGGCTATATTCGGTTTGTTTTGGGGGGTTTTATAAAGTTTGATGGCCAAGAAGAGGAGGGACACACAGGGCTATGGAGTTAAAATTCTGAAATTGAATGAAAACAATGATCAGTTGGTAGAACTCTCCAGGGGATAAAGGCTAAATGAGGTAACGAATATGAGTTGTAACTTAAAATAAATCAGAGTGGTAAGAGGAAAGAGGAAACAAATAACCGCATCAGAGCATTATGGGAATGAATTCTGAATTGGTTAAGAAGAAATATACATAGTCTAAATTGCTAAGCCAAGAGCATCATGAGATGAATTCTGGGCTTTTGTCTCTCCAATTTAAACAGATGAAAGTGAAATGAAATAAAAGATCACAAGAATTATACACTACGGAAGAAGACATAACTCATATCACAACCAATTAGAATCTTTTCATAAATAGTTCAAAATGCTTTTGCATATGTATTCAATTCAGTCCCAAAAAATTACAATAGAGTCCAGAACCACCAGAATTGTGCCCTTGCACTTCTTCCCTTCATTAATACACTCAGAATCTCTAACACTTATACCATTTGAATTCCTTTGGTGTGTAAATGATTACAATAACTGAAACAAAACGTTTCAACTTCTACAATGATTACAAATGACAATTTTCAGAAAAAAAACGTTTCATGACCCCTGCAGATTCCTCTGACGCTCTAGCTCCTTCCTCTGCCATGTTATCTTTGAAATGCCACTCATAATATTTCGAATATAATTGCATTTATCCATATTCTCATTAAACACTCGGGAATAATATATTTGAAATACAAATAATTCCCAAATATTTTCTGTCCTGTAGAATTAAATTTCCATAATTTAATTCATGCCCGTGGTTCTTTTAAAACCATGTATTGTTTGCCAAATTCACCATTTCATTGTAAAAAACATTTATTGTTACTATTTCCTATGAAAAACATTTACTGTGTAATGTTTTTCCAATTTACTGTTTCGCTGTGTAAAAAACATTTACTGTGGGTTTTTTTTTTCTTCTTTTACTTCTTAAAACCTTTGGATAAAGAATTATCCAAGTCTTCATTCATGTGCATCTTCCCATTTAAATATTTTTCATGGAAATAAAAATTAATCTCTTTGATTTGTAAAATGTGAATTTCACCTCTGTAAAACAATTTCACTGTGAGGAAGAATTTCTTTTATTGGAAATTCCATAATCATTATTGAAATGCACTCCTGGAAAAATTCCGCACATAAAACATATGATAAATGTTTGCATTTATTATATCGGGCTTGGGCTAAAGTGGTTTAATCCAAAATTCTTTTACCTCTGATGTGCTCCACTTAAAAACACATGTCCACCAAATAAACCACTGTAGTTTTCCTTGGTCTGTCTTTTCATAATTAACCTCCTCGTTACTTTGATCCCTGATATGTATATGCGCCCTCCATCCAACCTTTGAATTTTCCACATTATAAATTGAGATTCGTGCCCATGATATGCTTTGACGTGATTCCATAAATTAAATATTGGATTAAATATTAATATAAATATAAATATATTTATATTAATAATAAAAAACCCTTTTTCTATTTTCGAAGGACTTTGGGCATAGGAGGCTTAACACATGACTTTGTGGATAGGATAAGGGTGCTTAATAAAAGGAATATTTTTTTATTTTCAACGGGAATACGAAAATAAGGGTAAAAATGAATGAAGTGATGGAACTAAGGGATTTAGATAAGAATTAAGGCTAGGTATAGGCTTGGGATATTTGCCAACTTTTGACTCATGGAGTACATGATTGTTTTGGATGATCCATTGGGTGAAGGATTTAGGTGATGGGAGCTTGACGGAGCTGGTGACTTTTTTTGAAAATCTGAGTGGAAAAATAACACAAGGACAAGATGCATTGGGAAAAATTAATGCAAACTAGTAGGTGATCTACAGTCCACCGAGTCTTATCAACTTTCGATATCGGGGGTTGGAAAAAACGGTTTTAGGAAGACCTATTTTCTCCCTAATGTGCTTCCAAGGGCTCCATGCATCCACAAACGAAACCATAATGGTTTCCCCGGCCCGCCTTCGAATAATTATCTTTCACGCTGCTTCATTCCCCGATATGTGCCTTAGTCATTGATCTGGGCTTCTTCAAGATCGACGGTCCACCGATTTATACCTTTTTTGCCTCTGCTATATTTTTATATATGTTGCTGGATATAGATCGGTCCCCCAACTATCATACTTCCATAATGATATATCATTTCGCTAAATTTCTGAAATTTGGATCCTGATCTGAAAATTGTTATGGTGATAACATTGGCTCCAACTGGGGATTCTATCCTCCCTGCGAGGTAGCAAAGAACTCGTAGACCTGATGCCTGATCCATTGGGCTACTCACAAAACATGTGTGTGTACCTTTCTCTGTCCTATCACCAGTGTCTATTGAAAAGAAAACTCTACACACTGCTCTCAACTGGATATTGATTACTGAATACACTGCTAAAATTTGACTGTACATACTACTAGAAATCCAAATTGAAAAATGCTTGACCAACAAGATTATTCACATACTCCTATCTACTCTAAAACTATTGAAATGAATAATCAATCAAGTGATGCTAAAGTGCCAATGCAACCAATCAAACAATTGACTTCCCGATTTTTCTCCGATCACATCTTTCTTAAGCAGGTAGACAAATGTAAACAATGGTAGCTGAAGAAAAAAGTTGAATCCAAAACTTGAGCTTATGAATGAAAAAAAATCCTCCTTCATTGAAGACTATAATAGGATGGCCACTGGATCTTGGAAACCATGAAAAAACATTTCTTCTTGATGAGAAAAAACAGAAGGACAAGCCTCTTTCATAAGTGTTTGTTGTTCTTGCTCTATTTTTTCTGTTTTGAGAACATTTTCAAATGAAATGGAAACAATAGGTTTGTTTACTTTCCCATGGATCTCAACAAAAACATTCATACATTCTTGAACATCTTCAAATGTGACAACCATATTATGTGCATCCTCTTGTTCATCAAACAATTCTGATTTGGTTTCATTAAACTTCTGGAAATTTGTTTGAGGACTGTCATTTTCAATTTCAAATGAATGAATGGAAATAAATTCCTGCTCATAATCTTCTTTCAAATGTGAAAAGCTAATAGTATGCACTATTTCAGAGTCTAGAGTTCCCATGGATGCATTTTCAAAACCATGATTTTCAAATGAATCAAATAAAACCATTGCCTCTTCATTATCTTTCTGTATTTCTGATTGAAAAATAACATATGTTGTTTTGTTGATTTCCTGAAGCTCTATGTCATTTGTTTGTTCATTGATGGAAGTTTCCATAGATGCAGTTTCAGAATCCTCATCCATGTCTAGGAAACTTAGAATTTGAACAACCATATCATTTATAGGGGGAGAAAGACAACCTTGAAACACTTTGTCTTGCTGAAAATCTTACTGAATATCTTCATCAAGTTCAGGGGAAGGAAAATGACTTTCAACAACAATTTCTTGATCAACTTCACCTTCAACCAAAGGAGGGGATACTATTTGTTGTTGGGATGAATATTCATAAATGGATTCTATGATTTCATCATTCATACACTCTTCATCACCAATTTTTTTTTTTAAGTACTTAATGAAATGTTCACAAAATTCACAACAATCTTCAAACACCAAGAATGAAGGATTAGATTCTCCATAATGCTTAAAGAATTTTATGTGGAAATCCTTAAGAGAGTATAAGCTTCCTGGTTTTAAACCTTCATACCATAATCTTGCTTTCCCCTCTAGAGTAGCCATAAACATTTTCATCAAACAATCTTCATGAAATTCAACCCCCAGCTTACATATGTGCATGTGAAATCTAATCAAGTGCAAGGCAACATCATTTCCTTTCCCATCTTTGAATTTAGGCAAATATTTTTGCCAATTTATGTGAGGAATGCGATTTGGAAAGCCACGAATATGAGATCGATTCATTGGAGCATACCTTGCAGATATTGAACTCATCTTTAGATAGTGGAGTTGCCAATGATGTTTTGGAAGATTGATTTTGCAATGAGAGTGGAGTCGCCAGTTGATCAAAATCTAGACCAGGGGTCAAATTTTAGCTCAAAAATCAACGTTCTTGGAATTGCCTCAAAACGAACAAGAGCGTAGCCCTCATCATCATGAACCCAACACAACTCATTTCGTCTCAAATGGATGTCGGGAGCGAGAGATATCGCGATCTGTTCGAATCGTCAAACAGGCAAAAAAAAAAGAGATGATGACTGTGCAGTCCGTACAAGCTAACGTGGCAGGGCCGTACGATGACGTGGCAGGTGACATGGCAAGTGCTAATGTGTCATTTCTAAATTGGCATAGTTTGGATGAATCTATTGGTGACACGTGGCATTTAATGGGAAATGGAAAGGTGCCACGTGGCCCAGTCGTGGGATGCCACGTGGCACCATGGTATAGGTTGGTTGGTTAAAATTTTATGGAGTCCGTGGGATTCGAACCCCAAACCTCCACCTACATCCAAATTCTGGGCAAGTCCGAATAACCAACACGCCATGCCACGCCATTGGGTCTTAACAATGTATGTTTTAAATTTTATTTAAATTATACCATGTTAAAGTTTGGGCGGTAAAAATATATGGAGTCTGTGGGAATGGAACCCCAGACCTCCCACAATAAGAAACGCTTTGGCAAAGGACGCACAACCAGTGCACCACCATATATCACTTATTATATGCATGATTTAACATATATTTAAATTCGTACAACTGGTGTTTTGGAGTGGGGTCCGGGATGGGGTTTAGCCCCAGCCCCAGCCCCCGGTTTCTATGTCCGCCCATGTGACCACATCAGACGGAATGGACGCAGATTCTTTTACAATGGCTAGCCATTTGCGCCCGCTACTTGTCAAGTCTAGGTCTAACCTTGGAACGGGTGCCTAACTTTGCGCTGGGACGTGGCCACATGGCTCCCATGCGCCCAACACCTCCGGGATTTGGGGGCTTAGTTCACTAACTGTTCGACAAATTGACACATTTTGTGGAGATGCACGCGGGTGCTGGGTTTAGGCATGGGAAATTCCCAGAAGCCAGGTTACTCACACACATGTGCGTTTTGGCGAACCAGAGACAACAAGCTTGAAGGAAGAAAATGGTAGGAGGCCTATCTTCTTCATTTTTTGGCCAAATGAGGTGCCGTAAAAGCCCAGCTAGGGTTTTTTGGACGTTATGAATCCATTGGCACTTCTTTCAAAACCATTTGAAGACTTATTTTGTAGGTTTATAACCATTGAAGTTTCAGGAAGATCCAGGGAGCTTGAAGCCCTCATTGTTTGAGGTCTTGCTCAGATGAACCTATGTTTGTTTTCTGTGATTGAATAATCATTTTTGGATAATTAATATGCTCTGAACATTTTGGGATAGGTTTCAGATCCATTTGAGGACTTTTATAGGTGTTTTTTCCAAAGAGAAGCTTAGGGAAGCTTAAGGCCACATGTAGAAGAGGTCATACCCGGAAGAACCATTATCCGTTTTCAGAGTTTTATTAGTCATTTTTGGGGTTTTTATGTATTCTGAACCCAATGGTACAGTCAATATTTCCATTGGAGTTGAGCAACATCTTGTAAAAGAATATTTGACAAACTAATCCCAAAGAGCCTAGTCCATTGAAGGAGGCTCAAGGAGATGTAGCCCAGAGAGGGGTGAACTCCTTTATCATCTTGTTATTGTTGTGAGTTTGATGGGTTATTTGCTACAAGTCATGTTGCTGTGTATTTGTTTAAAGCACATATTTAACCTTTTAAAAGAACAATTCCTCACACATGAACATTGAAAATAAGAAGCATGAACTTAACACATAAATCATCTTGCATATTTTAACACATGAAGCAAGGTCCTGTAAAGTTTATTTTAATGAAGTAGAGGGTGCTTGCATAACATTACAAGTCAACCTTCTATTTTCAGATCACCAGTGAAATTTCAAATTTTTGGATTCTTCTTCCAGTGGAATCACCTTCAAACTAATTTTTTGATGTGTGGAGTCGCCAGAGAAGGAATACAGCCAATATGTGCCTAAGTGTCTGCTTCTCTAAGACCTTAGAACTCAACCATGTCATTCTTCCCAGGGAAATTTTTTCAATTTCGTCCCCGGCAACGATGCCAGAATGTTAGCACTCTGTAAATTTTGTCTGACTGAATAGAAAAATGATAGAGGTAACTATTTCAACCAGATTTAGAGCTGAGGCACTAGCCTACTCAACTCAGAGAGGGTTCTCTCATGTCACTTGATATAGCTATAGAAATCGGTGGCTAGATTCGGTTTGTTTTGGGGGGTTTTATAAAGTTTGCTGGCAGAGAAGAGGAGGGACACACAGGGATATGGAGTCAAAATTCTAAAATTGAATGAAATCAATGATCAGCCGATAGAACTCTCCAGGGGATAAAGGCTAAATGAGGTAACGAATCTGAGTTGTAACTTAAAATAAATCAGAGTGGTAAGAGGAAAGAGGAAACAAATAACTCCATCAGAGCATTATGAGAATGAATTCTGAATTGGTTAAGAAGAAATATACACAGTCTAAATTGCTAAGCCAAGAGCATCATGAGATGAATTCTGGGATTTTGTCTCTCCAATTTAAACAGATGAAAGTGAAATGAAATAAAAGATCACAGGAATTATACACTACAAAAGAAGACAAAACTCATATCACAACCAATTAGAATCTTTTGATAAACAATTCAAAATGCTTCTGCATATGTATTCAATTCAGTCCCAAAAAATTACAATAGAGTCCAAACCACCAGAATTGTGCCCTTGCACTTCTGCCCTTCATTAATACACTCAGAACCTCTAACACTTATACCATTCGAGTTCCTTTGGTGTGTAACTGATTACAATAACTAAAACAAAAGGTTTCAACTTCTACAATAATTACAAATGACATTTTTCAGAAAAAACGTTTCATGACCCCTGCAGATTCCTCTGACGCTCCAAATCCTTTCTCTGCCATGTTATCTTTGAAATGCCACTCATAATATTTCGAATATAATTGCATTTATCCATATTCTCATTAAACACTCGGGAATAATATATTTGAAATAAAAATAATTCCCAAATATTTTCTATCCTGTAGAATTAAATTTCCATAATTTAATTCATGCCCGTGGTTATTTTAAAACCATGTCTTGTTTGCCCAATTCACAATTTCACTGTAAAAAACATTTACTGGTACTATTTCCTGTGAAAAACATTTATTGTGTAATGTTTTTCCAATTACGACTCAGAGCCCGAAGGGCCACTAGACAAGGACCGTGCTTCTCATACCACTGCAATAACAGACACAAATGAGTTAGGTGATATCCTTTGCAAAGTCTACAAAGTAACTTGGGCTTACGTACTATACATATAGGATTCTCAATCATATCAATGCCTCCATCATGACTTGCAGTGGTCGGTGACATGCTCCCAGTGTGACTTGCAGAGGCTGGTAGTACATCTCCAACATGACTTGCAGAGGTTGGTGATGTTTATCCAGTGTGACTAGCAATGATTAGAGTTGTGCCCCCAACATGACTTGAAAATACTGATTGCTAGCCCCCATCATGACTTGCAGAGGCTGGTGACAGGTCTCCAACATGACTTGCAAAGGTTGGTTTCAGGTCTCCATCCTAAATGGTAGAGTTTGGTGAATTAATTCCAATATGACTTGCAATGATTGGACTTGTGCTTCCAACATGACTTGCATCGCTTGGTTGCGTCATCTGAGACCATTGTCCAGGGAAAGACTATTTTTGAGAGATCGCGAGCCAAGAAGGATTTCGATATACACCATGACCCTACCCGGTAGGATAATAGCCTCCTCCCAACTAATTCGTAAAGGGTTGTAAGGGCATCATCATCGAGGAAGCCGCTTGCAAGGAGAAAGTGACATGACACGGGTTACTCATGTGAGGATATATGTTGCCCCCGGATGAAGGAACTCCATGCAAAGGGTTGCCCCTAATATAAAATTGACTCCCATAATAAAATCATTTGTAGGAATCGACATTGTGGAAGAAGGAATGACGAACGAAATATAAGAAGTTGAAGGGCCACTGTTACAACAAATTTTGCCTCACCCTATGCAACTTGCTTGGATTGCATTTCCATTTCCCTATACAAACTTGAAGTCCCCTTTTGTACCTTCTAGAGCCAAAAATCACATTTTTCCACATATATGCATCCTATTAAAAATTATGTCGGGTTTCTGTGCCATGTCAGGAGATCCATGATCCTTGAACTGCCATATGCTGGAAACGATTTGACTCGGCCCTTCTGTTCCATTTGAAGGCTATAAATTGAAGCATATCCAAGCCTTGGAGGAGAGAATTCAACTTTGAGAGAAAAGACACTCTGGAGAATTTTCACTTCATATTGAGTCTGCATCCCTTTATCCTTGAAAGTATGAACCCCTTGTTCAGCCCCCAAGCTCTTCCTTCTTTTTGATTGGGAATCTCATTGTCTCCTTTATATGAGATTGCCTTTGGTGGAGTATTGAAGTGGTGGAGGCCCAACTAGAGGGACTTTGTTTCTCAGTTCCGGTATGTGTCGTTACAGAAGTTTGTCACCTATGTACTTTTGCTGATGATTTTAATTGAAATACTCTTTTCTCGTCCAATTGATATATTGCAAATATTTGAATTATTATTCCATGGGAATATTTGTCATGTATGTTAATCGATTATGCTAATATATATGCTAACACTATATATTGTCACCATATTATTGCGTATATTGATTGTTGAGGACGAGTTGCAGGTATAAATATTTGAGTTGTGTGCTCAACGATGGTCTTCATCAAACGTCTGAACGAGGTAATCTCTTGGCCTTGTCCTGTTAGCATTTCATTTATATAACATATTTGGGATTATAGTTGATTTATGTGTGTCATTCTGTATGTTGTGGTTTACCCCATGCCATAAAGAGATTTTCCTTGTAACATAATTGGTGACCATTCTGGGGAGTTGATCTTCTTTTTTGGGGTTTGGAGTGTGTTATCCTTGATTTTCTCTTTGTTAGCCTGAGTTTCCTTATCGCCTAATCGCTTGACAAACTATTTTTACTTTTCATTTGAGTTTATTTTCTTAACCCTTTCCCTATTAGTATTTTACTATATATACATCATTTTTCCCTTGACATATGCATACATACGCGAGCTGTCCTTCTGTAGGGTGCGTACATACACAAATTTTGCTCGAAAAGTCATGTACATAAACTCTTTAGTCTTGCTGGCTGATTTTGATATCTGCTGGGTGAGTTTGGTTGGTTGCTAAGTCTTCTTGGGTCTCTATCCTGACTGTTAAGTGCTTATAGAGTGACAAGAAACCTTCTTAGTGTTGAATTTTCTGGTGATATTCTTTCTTATCATCTTTTTCATCATTTGTCCTTACACCTTGGTCTGAGTGTTTGCTTCTTGGTATCCTGCTTGGATTGTCTCTTTTTGTTTGCAGTAGGTTTGTATGTGAAGCCTCTATTCAGGGTGCACAAATAAGTATAGGACATAGGGCCTTGGAATAGGATTTTGTGAGTAAACTTCTCCAAGGATATTAAACTAAACATATGTGTCTGACCAGGGAGTGGTGAAACCCATTATGTAATTAGTAACGTCAGGAGGCTCCACTCACACTGGAGTTAAGCATGAGGTCATGTGAAGTTGGTTGTAGAGATAACTCTCTAAACCTTCTTAGAGTCAGAGATAAATTTGGGGTTCTATTCATATTTGGGGGTCTGGCTAGTACCTTTACCTCCATGAGAGGCGGTTCTTTCAAGATTTCGGATTTATTACCCTGCCCATACGGTGGACCAAACTTATGACTGTTCTCCTGTGCATTGGTTATATTCTGGTGACTCTATTTGCTTGACATAGGTATCCACATAAGTAAGGGTCGGACAACACACAAGCTTTATGGAAGATTACCACTCTAGGGGGATATAAACAACTGTGTTGTTAATCCCACAAGGGCCCTTATAAATAATTATGATACCTCCAATATTTTGAAGGGAGTCTGATGCCCCTCTTGGGAGAGTCATACCTACTCTAGTGAGGGAGGCCCCTTTTTAGCCATTATATCCTATTTGTGTGCATTTGAATTTATTTATTTATTTTGGTGTGCGCTCTTATTGTTAGTGGGCCCTAGGATTTGGTTTTATATCTCGAGTCTTGAGTCATCGTGGAGTAAAGCCAGCTTCCTTGCAGGTCTTTCCATTTGTTGAAGTTACCACCACATCTTGAGTCTTCACTGAAGTTGCCTTATAAAAGGTGTAAAGTTAATAAATGTGGTACATATATCTCCACCTCCTGTACTTTTGATTATCCAGTTATCAGTACTAAGTCAAACCTGAACGTCACAGGGAGTGCCTCGACTCCTATATATTCTATGATTAATGGGATCCCTTCGACTCCTTCATCCTCGATGGTTGGAGTTCTAGAGATCCCTGCCCCTACTGCTACCCAACCTATGGGTTCCACTAGACCAATAGGAACAAACACCTTCAGGTCTCTTTTTGCTACGCCAAGATATAATTCTTAGTCAATACCTTCAGTTTCTAATCCTTTTTCTTTCGATTTTCCCAACATGGCGTCAAAAATCTCATCCTCTATTCCAGTGACTAATGAAAATCCTATATTTGGACCTGGGGGCATGGATATGCCATACTCTCCTCTCTCATTTGGTGGAGGTCATATTCCCCAAATGAATCCTATGGTTGGAGGTTGGTCTCCTTTTTATTTTGGGCCTAATCCTAGTCTCAATGCTCTTAGATGGAGTGCCCAACCGGGCAGACAAGTCACTTCCTATATTCCATCCTTTACCCCTTCTTCCTCCAAGATGAATAAGAAAAACACATTTATTATGGAAAATCCCCCTCTGTCCTCTAGATTTCCATCTGTAGGGAGTCAATTTCACACTATGGGAAACCCTCATCCCGGAGCTCCTCCAGCTGGGGGAAATGTATATAACCCTCATTATTCTGCTTCCGTATGTATGGTTCCCATACAACTTTTTATGAATCAGTTTGTAGGAGGATATTACCCTACTAGACAGGGACATGGTATATACTAGAATCCTGGATGGCCTACAATCCCTCAACAACAATATTTCGCGGGAGCATGGGATCAGACGCCGCAACGCTGACTCCCTTTTCTGTCCATGCTTAATATGCCAGATTTGTCAAAATTAATGAATGACCCTATGCATCAGGATCCGTCATGGCCTCCCGTCCCCACCAAGATCCCTTCAGACATTCCAAAATTTGAAGGCAAGACTGATAAGGATCCAGGTGATCATGTCACTACTTTTCATCTTTGGTGCTCATCCAACTCCCTTAATGACGATTCTATTCATTTGAGGCTATTTCAACACACCCTCACCGGGGTCACCTCAAAGTGGCACATTGAGCTACCGTGGGGAACATACGAAAAATTTAATCAGATGGTTTTGGTCTTTCTCAACCACTTCCAGTTGTCGGTTTTTTACGATGACGTCATAGAATTTTTTTCAGCCTTCCACCAAGATAAATGCATGCATATCACAAACCATATCCAAGAGTGGCATAGACAGAAGAGGTTGATGAAAGCCTACATTCCTCCAGAATTTTTGTTGGAATGGTTCCTTAAGTCCTTATTGCCTTATATTTCGAAGGATGTCTCTACGTCCAGAGTAACATCCGAGGAAGAAGCTATTTTCAAAGCCCAACAATTGGACCTCATATATGCTCAATTTGGGATGTTGTATGAAATTATTCTTGAGACGCTGCGGACATTTGGTGACAAACCAGTTGAAAGATTTGTCTCTAAGCCAACCTATAGCAGGACAAGCTTCACCTTCTTCCTCCACTTCCACTCAGTCAATAGATGTGCATTCTGTACAGTCGTCGACCAACCCAAATGGTAACCAAAAACTAGGAGGGAATAGAAGGAAAGGATGAGGTAATAATCATAAGGGTGGGAAAAATAATAACAAAGACAAGGATGACACTAAAAATGATAGATTGAATAATAATAATGGTGAGGGTAAGAAATAAAAACAAAAGGTGAATTTTCCTTGTAAACTTTGTAATGATGATCACCTTACCCACCTATGCCCCAAAATCGAAAAATCCTCGAGGCTCTTATCACAACTGCCCGCTATGATGACAAATCCATTTCCACATAATCAACACATGGCCTCGGGGTCCCGCAACACCATAAATGCATCGAGTGGGAGTCAAAACCCCTCGACACATGAAGGTGGCCATATATGTGTCAATATGGCCAAGTCTCATATTGATGTAGCCACTCGATCTCATGATTAAGGTTCTTCACAAACTGTTGTAGGTACATAGTCTCCTCCTCCTCCGGAAATTCCCTTGTATATTGAAATGCCAAAACCTTCACCTCATATTCCAAAAGGAGTACTAAAAAACTCTACCCACAATCCTAAGGCTAGAGCTGGATGTTGGTGCAATTATATGCATAATATATTACCAAACATAAATTATCAATCGAGATTCGTAATCAATAGAGTTGATGCACTATATGTGCCAATAACAGATAGGTTCCTATTTCTGTTTAGTATATCTTAGATAAGAAAACCATTTAGAAACCAACACACTTTTAAAAATAACAATCTTCACACAATTTGAAAGATGAAAATCAAAACTCATAAACAAGCAAAAGCTCTTGCTCAGGTGATGTACATGTTCATTGATGGCTCATGAAAGGAAAAGATGAACTTTGATTCTATCCCCTGAAACAACTAAACTAACAAGTAGGATGCTCCATTAAAGATCATGTATGGTGAAATATGGAGATCCAACTGTTCCTGCATTACCACACTTTGCAACAAATTCGAATAGTGAAATCAAACAAAATAACATGAAATCAAAATAACAAATACATGAAATGAAAAGCTACACTAACAATTTACAATAAGCTTACCAAGCTGGATCAGTGGCCCTTGCCGATGCCAACATGGAAGATTTTAGATCACCAGATGCTAAATTTTAAGAGACAAAATCATTGAATTCAAACTTACATTAATCTCCAACAAGTAGGTTTACAAAAAGAGTCTTTTCATGAATCTAATCTACATCATAACAATTCTCTCAATTTACATCATAACAATTCTTCCTTTAATCTACATAATAATAATTCTCCTCCTCTCATGAAGAGAGGGCACTCTCTTTTATACATGAGAGCTTTGAAAAGGAGATAAACACCTCATAATTACAGATCCACTTTTCTCTCAACCAATTTCCCATTATTACAAAATATTATCCCTTCAAATCCTCACACTTATCTCTCATATATCTTGGATAAGATATGACAACCAAATCTCCATGATCTTCTCCTTGGAATAGGCTTGAATTATCTCCTCAAATATTGAAATGGTGGAGGATGTTGGGGTTACTTCACACACACCTAGGATTTATTTTTCCTAAGGTTATTCCTTGTTTATTAGTCATAATTAGTCATTATCCAGTCTCCTATATTTTAGGGGAGGATATTCCACCTGGAGAATATTCTCTTTCAATTGACACTTCAGTTTGACTAGTTGAGTTGAGTTTAGATGTTGCATTGGTTTTGTCACCATGAAACATTGGGATCATCACCAACTCACTACTCTTTGTTTATTCAGTTAACTGAAGACTAGTTGACTAGTTAACTCAGCTAGGTGGTAGTTCACTCCCGTAACTTCCTGAGAGACTAGACTAGGTGGCAGTTTACTCTTGCAACTGTTGGTGTGTGTCCAAATCAATCTAGACCGCCACTATGGCTCGTTAGTTACTCATGTATCCTATATCTATTGTAAATTATTCACTCTTTGAGTGTGAAATACGGTTAATGAGAATTCTTCCATTCTTTCTCTCTTGCTTCTTCTTTCTCAATTTATCTCTGCAAATGTGTGTAGTATTTTCTAGCTAGATCTATTCTGTGCGGGTTCAACACATTTACATGGTATCAGAGCCGACAGAATGCTAAGCAAAGCTACACCAAATTATTTTTTGCAGGTACAAAAGATTGAAGACAACAAAAAGATGGATTATTCGTCAGAAATACTTTTCACGCCTCATAACTATTTGGAATGGAAGCCAAAGATTTTTCTTCTGCTAAGATGCAAAGGATTATACCAAATAACTATGGCAATGGAAGTAGATCCTGATTCTGCCGATGAGAAAAATGATTTTCTCAATAGACAAGATATGGCCACATGATGTATCCTCTATTTTATTTCTCCTGAAATTCTCCATCAAGTATATGATGAATCACAAGAATTCACTCCAAATGATTTATGGAGAAGAGTGGAGGTTTTTTTTGGGAATAAGGAAGAATGCATGCAAAATGTTGACAAGATAGAGAATGTAGAAAAACCACTGGAAGATAAATCATCTCAGTTTGAAGAGCCTTCTACACAAGTATATACAAAAATTTGTATTCCATTAATTGAAGATGATGTCTACTCCATTTCAGATTTGTTTTCTGAAATTCATGTGGAAGATATATGGCATGTATCTCAGGAGTCACATGCAGACACTGTTGCATGCACCATGCATGCATCTCAGGAGACAAAAAGGGAGATGCGCACATCAGACACCATTATGATATTTTCCAAGAAACATTTGCAGAAATTAATTAAATATTT